>SNQJ01S0022855.1:14994-28869 GCA_010110895.2 Picea sitchensis | reverse complement strand
CTGACGCATGAGTTCATGAAACTCACTAAGGTGCTGAGCAGGGTTGTCCTCTTCACACTTTCCAAATATGGGCAAATAATTTCCCCATTCATCCATAGAGGGGACAACATTAGGAAAACCAAGAATAGCAGAAAAATTAAAAGGAGCAAACCTGCGAGTAAGGATTTTCTCCATATCGAACCAGTGGAGTCGTCAATCAATCCTTGAATCATGAAGTTGCCAGGTGAAAGATGTGCAACTTCAAGTGTGTCTAGTCCTTGTTCACCCTCAAAGGCCAGATCTTAACATCATCATTACCCAGGAAACTTTTCAGGCTGAGAAAGTAGCTGCTGAAGCCTTCTCGAGAAAACTCCTCTGGGTCAGCTTTCAGGTGTGCCACAGTGGAGTCGTCAGGTGCACGGTAGCAATATTTATGGGCTCTGATGTCTGATGCACCTTTAGAATCAGAGGCTCAATGTCGTTCTGCCCAGGGAAAATCTTCAACTTCGTCCCCGGCAACAGTGCCAGAAATGTTAGCGTCTGAAGTCACTCCTGGATTGCTTGTAGGAGCAGAGCCCGACACCCATCAGTTTAATGTCACGAATTGTTTATAAAGGAGTGATCGAATGGAGATAAAGATTCGGGGAATATCACTCTAACTCAGGGACTGGGTCTGATACATAAGTGACAAAGGAGGTCTCGACCTAACTTCAGCCAGTGGGTTGATTTGAATGTAACCAGGTGGAAGACTTAGTAAGAAAAGTGAACAAACAACTTTGGGCAACAGGCTTTCGGCAGTTCGCAGAAGAAAGACTCTGAATTCAAGATCCGCTTGGTTCAGGGTCTCAAGAAACTGGAAGGGGACTTGACTAGATCCTCCAATTCCAAGTCACTCAGCGCTAGGAAAATCACAAGAACTGATTAGAGACAGCGCAACTATTACAGTGATCCATGACACTATCATCCTATAATAGCTACAGCTCGATTGGATCCTCCAATTCCGAGTTTCTCTAACACAGTGTAAACAAAGACATGAAAGAAACTGGCATTCATAAGGCAAGAAGTCTCAAAAGTCCATACATCATCAGATTTACAGTGCTTTGTTAAAACTTTACAACCGGGAGCTCTGCTCAACCATCGATCCTTTGAAAAATCTCAAAACTAAGTATATATACTCCAAAAACATTTGCCCAACAGAGGCATCTTAGACTTTCAGGATGGGGCATCTCTTCAATCAAATCTGGCCTGCACTCCTCTGTCATACGCCACCTTAACTCTGCATGGCTCATGCTAAGGGGTAGTTGAGCCCTTAAATGCTGAATTAGCATGTGCAAACTTCCCTGGTGAGTCAAGGACATCGGCATGGCTTCTGTGGGAAAAACGGTACAGGGGACCATCTCAGGAAGACTTCCTGTCGGGACATCCATACCTTGCAATTAATGAGTGAGGCAAGGTTTCAACCACCCTCTCTCTTCTTCATTCACTCCGAGCGGGTATCAGGATTGAGATCAAGTTGAACTAGCACCTGGATAACACAGTGATCCCTTCTGCAGCTAAACCCGACGCTTCGGCCCTTGCACAGTTCTTTCTATCACCCCCAAGTGACCACAGGCTGTGACCTTGTGCCTATCTTCAAAGGTGCTTTCGGCATTTCGCGTCTCGCGGCTGGGAGGAGCTAGTGCTTATGCTTCAAAGTCACGATGGGCGAAAAGGTGAGGAGCCTAATCATGCACCACATGTCCCTCTGGATGGACGGCTGAGATCTTCTCGGCACTTCACATCTCGCGACTAGGAGGATCTTGGTCCTTGATCTTCAAAGTTGCGAGGGGCGAGGAGGCGAGGATCCTAATCGCGCACCACGTGTCCCTCTGGATGGACGGCTGAGATATTCTCGGCACTTCGCATCTTGCGGCTGGGAGGAGCCTGGTCCTTGATCTTCAAAGTTGCGAGGGGCGAGGAGGTGAGGAGCCTAATCGCGCACCACATGTCCCTCTAGATGGACGACTGAGATCTTCTCGGCACTTCACATCTCGCAGCTGGGAGGAGCCTGGTCCTTGATCTTCAAAGTTGTGAGGGGCGAGGAGGCGAGGAGCCTAATCGCGCACCACGTGTCCCTCTGGATGGACGACTGAGATCTTCTCGGCACTTCATGTCTCGTGGCTGGGAGGAGCCTAGTCCTTAATCTTCAAAGTTGTGAGGGGCGAGGAGGTGAGGAGCCTAATCGCGCACCACATGTCCCTCTGGATGGACAGTTGAAAATGCTTCGTGGCGTCGCGGGCCCCAGCTTCTCATTTTCGGCGTTCGCTAATATGAAAGGGCTAACCTTCGTTGATTAAAATCGCGATGAGCGAAACGCCGAGGCAGCTCGATCTAGTGCCACGCGTCCTTCTGAGATCTAACGGTCTTGAATTCTCCTGATGCTGCGGTGGGCCCGGGTCCGAGACTTTCCCGGCACCTCGCGCATCGGGATATAACAGAGCTGCCTTTTGCGCCTTAGAGTCGCGATGGGAGAAACGTCGAGATGGCTCAATTTTCCGCCAGTTGTCCCCTTTGAATGAATGGGCGCTATCAAATGCATTAACCTCGATGCAGCTTTGCCAGTCGCGATTTCCCGCCTACCGCTGATTTGATTTCTTGGATGCATCCTGAACGTTGAAATCAGAGCGCTCGCTTGCTTGACTTGGGCCCTAAACGGATCTCCTCTGTGCGTTGCGCTCGACGCTTATGGCTATGGCCTTTGAATAAAACTCTCCTGACCGGCTTTCAAAATCCCACTTCCATGCGTTTACATCAGAGGCCTCAAATCGGAGAGGAAAACATCCCTGTACAAGAAATGTTGCTAACACTAATGAAGAAAATATTTCTCAACTTTTAATGTTCTATACATTCACTAGTCATGTATGGAAAGAAGTGGAATCCAATACATGAATAAGGGGGGTTTGGAGTGGAAATACATTAGAAGAGGGGATGAATAGATGGTGCAAAAACCTAGTTGTAAAAAAGATAAGAGCACTTCCATTGATTATAGCTTGGAGAACATAGTTAAACTGAAATGCCAACATATTTGAAGGTAAGCCTAAACTCCCTATTCAATGCGTTGTTCACAGGGTATGTCCATTCTTGATGGTTTTAAGTAGACTAGCAAGGAAAAGCCACAAAGGCATATCACTATTGAGAAGATCGATAAAAGTGGTTTTTGGGCATACTTTGATGAGATTTTCAAGGTGATCCTTCTATATGCGGTGCAGGAGGAATCATTTATATTAGTGAAAATCATGCGCTTAAGTTTAAAGATATACTAGGCAGAGCAGAAATAACTATGTTGAACTGTTGGCCCTAAAGTTGCTCCTTAATCTGGTCGTTGAAAAAGGTGCCTTAAAATTGAAAATCTTGGGTGACTCATTAGTTGAGGTCAATTGGATAAAAGAGAAAAGAAATTTGGATAATTATTTGTTGAGACCCAATTTTTAGGATACTCAAATTGCAAAATCAACATTTAATACAATATCTTTTCATCATATGTACAGAGAAAGAAATGTTGAAGTTTATGCGATCTCTAAACTTGGATTGTAGATGGGACCTAATATTTGGCACATACAAGATATGCTAGAAGGTAAATCCACTGATTATCATGATGCCCCTTTTCCTTCAATACATCAAGTAGGAGTTGAATGCCAATTTGTTTATGTACTAACTAAGAAGAAATTTCAGTTGATGGGGAATTACTATACTGTTTTGGTTGATCATTATGAGATTTTGTTGGCAATACTGTAGGATCAATATCAACTATCCTTTTTTGGACTTTTCTTTTGCAATCTGAGTGGATTAGATCCTTGTGCAAGATCCTTTCTGGATGTTTTTTTTTCACAATCACCACGACGTGTATACGAAATGCACTTGCACATCTATAGAATGTAATATTGTTTTATATAATAAAACTTATGATTTTTTTCCAAGGGGAAAAAATATTAAGGGAAAATTGAACGATGGATCAAACCATTCCAAAATAGAAGGGATAAAAACTATGGAAAGGAAAGATGAGTGTTACCCTTCAAATTCATATGCATTTGAGGCCTTATTTCCAGTGGTTTGGTGATGAGGATGTGAAATATATATTATGGTGCCTCTTCAAGTGTTATTATCAAGTAAACTTGTAACTAGATTTGAAGCCTACTCTTGAGACCTGTTGTTGGTAGTCTAAGAGTGAAAAAAAGAGCATTGTTATATACCTTCTCATATATGTCTCAAAGCATCTTAAAAGGAAGCAATACCAGCTAGTAGTGTTCACAGTCATCTGATTGAGTTTAGAAGTGGTTTCTTCACATACAAATCTATGGAGATCTCTCATAATTGCAGCTTGTTAAGTGGATAATCCCTTGTTTCCCTCATGGTAGAAATGTAATAATTTTCCCAGACTTTTAAGACTTGTAGCATCCGATAAATTCAGGGATCAGTGTAAGGTGAAGAGGTCACCTTATTTGGATTTTGGTGTCCTTGATGTATTGAACCGAATTTCTTCTCATACCTTATGGAGACAACCATACTGATATAGAACATGTGTTGCATTGGTTAATGTAGAAAGGATAATGATAACAGAGGGTGTTGGAGTTACATCTATAGTGCAAATGGAGTTTTTGTTTTGAAGCTTATGTTGCCCAAGTATTTTGTGTGTGCTTCTTGTATGGAGACAATTATAGCATGTTAGTGGCTAAAGGAATGATGTTGCCTTCAACACATCCAGATTTGGTGAGAATGATTTTGAATACCTTTTATCATATTGGTGACATATACATGTTCCTCCAATTATGGGAAAGAAATATATGTTGCTTATTTAAGTGTCTCGAAGAAAATCTGAAGATGAATGCAACCAGCAATATCATAAAGGGAAGGAACTGGAAAAAACTTAGAAACGAATACATATTTATCATCAAACAACTGTTGGAAGCATGTATTTAAGGGTGTAAAGTTCCCCGTGTGTATCCTAGCTCCAAGATCTAACATCGAAACCTCATTTCCAGAAATGTAGGGTGATTCTTGATTAAGGTTTGATGCACCATTCAGCAGCTTTAAAAGACTAATACGTTGAACACCCGCCATGGGAGGATAAATAATGACAGTCACATTTTACTATTTTAGCAATGCCTCAATTTTGGAGCACTCAACCCATTTTGATCTCCTTTTATTTTCGTTTTGGGAGGTCAAATGTGGAATTGGGAAGCACCCTTCAACCAAGGAGTTGTTGGATAGAAATTGATACCACATCATACGATCACATACCCCTAGGAGGAAGAGTGATCCACTCTTTTTGAGATAACCTTATCGTGGTGAGTTTGTTATAACAACCTTTAAGCACCTTTGCACATAGATCCACACTAGATCCATTATTGAAGGAGCGACTAGCTTAAAAGAGTCTCAATGAAGACTTGGGTGCAGATTTCAGGAAGCATTCCTCATTTTTTAGAGTTGGTTGTGCATTGGAGGATGATCCTATTCTTGAAGAAGCATCCAAATTAATAACGACACATGATTTAAGGAGGAAGACGTTTCATCTAAGGAGATGTCCAATACACATATGTTGAGGCAGCCATACTTTGAAGTTTGAAGAGCTGGTTATAACCATCAATGGGACCCTATTAGAACATCATCCTATATTAGATCTAATATGTGAGGAAGTTGTTATATTTGTTGGAGAGAGAGCCCAAGAAGGAGGGACACTTTTCTTTTCAGGAGATTATTTGTGTTGCTTATGTATTTTTTATGATTTCTACTTGGAGAAAAATAGGGATCTATAGAATACTAATACTTTATTGTTATTAATGGGAGAGAAGGGTGGATTTGAAAACCACTTATGGTTATTTTATTGGATATCTATTCATAAGGTCGAGAGATTTGATATTTTATTATTATTCCTTGGATAAGCACATGTATCTAGGAGTTGCATAGTATTTTATTGCTTTTCCTTAGAGAATTTTTTGGATCTTGAAGCCATTAAATGATTTTTTTCACTGTAAGGAGATGGAGCTATAACTCTATTTAAAGACTAGCTCTCTCCATTATCATTCATGGTTGGATATGAGGATTTTCCCCTTGGAGATGAGTTGAATATCTTCAAGACAAGGAATGTGAAGATTTTTTTTCATGGCATATGATGTTTTGGGACCAATATTGTTGAACACTAATGTTGGAAAGTACTTGAATCTAATGTGTTATGAAGGGCTAATTTATGGGAAACTTTGTTTTCACTTAGAAGTAGTTCAATTTTAGATGATTTCCCTTTTATCTCCTTTGTATTAAATCCTAGAAATGTGAATGAGTATCTTTATTCCTAATCAAGAATTTGTTTCCACCATCATCCTATTTATAAAACTATTTACAATATCCATTTTTGTTGAAGTTATTTCTCCATTTCACCTTGAGCCTAAATCGACCAAGATTTAGTGATCCTTTCTTAGGGATACTCTCTTTATACCATAGGAGAACTGACCTAAAGAAAAAAAAAGGTTGTTGTGGTGAAATTGGACAGCCCTCATGACTTCCTCTAAGGTTGCATTTGTGTTTTAGGGATTTACCATAAGAAGTGCAAGTTTGGGAGGTAACAAGGAGTGAAAGGGAAAGAATACATTTCCCAATGCCACACAAAACAAGAACTTGCATTGTGAACATTATAAGAAGAATGGTTATAACAAGGAACACTATTAGGCATTACATCCCAAGATTTTTTCAAAGAGTGGCACTAGGAAGAAGTTCTTGAAAGTTCGTAAAGTTGAAGGTAAAGAGATAGGAACATCAGACGTTGATGACATAATTTATTGGATGGCTCAATCAAAGACTCGTCATGTCAGAAAGAGTGAGATTATTGAAAAGGAATACCTAATTGGGGTGAGAAAGTAAAGTCAATTACTTCAAAAATTGGAAAAATAGCTCTCTGGTTACCTTGGGAACTAGGTTTGGGACTTCTTTGACACGATGAATTTGGTTCAATAGGTTTCAAAAGCATACTCCATGGAAAATATGATCAATATGCACTCTCAAAAAAGTAAGATAGATCATAATAATACTACACACTAAAACTCAGTGAACCTTGTTGAGTTAACTCAGTTCACCCCTTTCTCCTATGACTGGCTAAACTCAGTCGTACTTGTTGATTAAAGTCAAAACTCAGAAATCCTTGACATACTTTCGAGTGAGGTGAGTCCTTATAAATTTTTGACAAAGTTGATGAGAAAGTAATTCCTCAACGACTATGCACAAATTCACTGAGATTGTGATCGTTGAGTCCATCTAATTGCTCAATGAGTCCATCCCCATATAAAGGTGGAAAAAAATATTTTTTTACACATGTCTGTACAATTTTTCCTATTGTTTTCTATCGTGGAAGAAGGTTTGCAAGAACCAAAGAGTTTGGATGTTTTTGAGAAAATAAATTTGATTTATTTCCAACAATTAGGAAACCTTTGGAATGAGGAAAAACATTAGAAAGGATAGGGTTTGCATATATTCAAATTGGGTAGCATCTTAATTTTAATAATGTCGAACGAGTGAGCTCGTATAAACACAAGAACTTACGATTAGCCACGATCAACTTATAAAGTTGGTCTAGTAGCAAGAGAAGAAGAGTGAGTCACGAGAGTTGCTTTGATGCTAGATGATTTGCAATTTAAGTATGTGTGTGTGTTCTGCAGTCTCTAGATTTTAGTGTTGATACTTGAATGCTCTTGGAATAGAGCTTCCTTATTTCTATCTTCATTAGACTATTTATCATTCACATTATTTAGCATTGTCATTTCTATATAGAATGCTCAACTTCCACATGAATGTTTCTAAGTATGAAATTTGAAATGCCATAGTTTTGTGCTCAATCTTGTGTGGACCTGGCAGTATAACACCTTTGACATTTCTTTCTATTTCCAATTATTTTTCAATTACCTCACAGGATAATGTAAGCTTTGAAACCATGTTAGAATGACTAAAGACATAGTAGAAACAAGAATCACTCATATCTTACTCAATTATTACAAATTATAGTGTTATGATACATTCATCATATATGTAACTCAAACTCAATACATTATACACCTAACAACATAAAAATTAAATCTGCAACATAACTACATCTAATATCATAACCACATGCAACTACACTTCTACAAGATAGTTAAATGACTGATAATTAAACTAATGAAAATATATTATATTAATATTAGTAGGATAAGACTAAAGCAGATTATTGGGGTGTGGCCATTAGCCATGGATGAAGAAATTTTCAAGCTTGATTCCTTCCATTAATTTCTCTCTTCATGTACCCAATGAAGAATTTGAGCCTTGAGGGGATTCCATAGATGAGGATAACTTGAGTTTAACAACATCATCTGATATTGTAGATAACATGCTCAATTATGGTTGACTTTTGCAACCCTTGGAAGATGGATAAGTATCTTAAGCAATATATTTCCTCTTCACAACATAAGGTATCTCAAAACTCTAGTGGGTATTTGTCTGGATTGAGCATATTACACGATGATCTGGCCCAAGAAACTACCTTGACCAAACTTGTTTTGATGAGAAAAAATAGCCAAATGAAGAGAGATATGCTACTTATTGAACAACATTGGAACCCAATGTTGAGGATTATATCAACATTGTTGCTCGTTCCATTGTCACTGGTTTGAGGAATATTATCAAGATCATTTTGTGGTGTTTGGATGTCATTGTTGAGTAGTTGAGATGGGGAAATGAATTCTTGAAGAAAATGCTTCAACCCAGCTAGAATTCCAGTGATATTTCTCCTCAAGAAATGAGATGGATGTGAAGGCACTAATCGATGATATGGAGTTATTTGGACTTGACCCTCCACAATATGTGGTAATCTTGTCAAGGCAAGATGAAATGTTCTAGAAACATGGGTTTTTAAGTCATTTGTTTCCTATGGTTACTCTCTTGACCATGAAACCTTTCTTGCCATTTTTAGTGTGGACCATTCTTCAAACAAATATGTTGAGCCATGCACTTTTGTCAATATCTCTGAACTAAGGACATGATCCATCACTATCATGGCATTAATCATTATGATTTGTTAATCAAGTAGGATGAACATTTTTCTAAAGCTTCACAACTTTACTCTGCAATCGATAGTGATGTTCTATTGTAAGATGGAATTTTTTGAGACAACACACTATTTGGTTGGCTTTATTGTCAAGAGTAGTGTCATATTATAATATTTCTCCATTTATGTTGCTTTGATTGAGGCTTATGCAAAGCAGAAGATGTCACAAAGAGTAAGAGGTGTATTTGGACAACTTCACTTGTTAAATTTTCCACCGGATTGAAAGGTTTATAATACACTGATACATGCATATACCAAAAATGGTTAGTATGAGAAATCCAATGCAACATTTGATCATATGTTTAGAGGTGGTATGTCTCCAACAATAGAGACTATCAATGGTCTTATGCAATCTTTGGTCAACTAAATAAAAATATGATGCTATGAATGACATCAATAACCATTGTGTTATTTATTCATTGGATTGTGTTATTTATTCAATCACTACGTCATATATAAAGTGAGAACCCAAAGTAAAGTGAGATCACAAGTAAAAGGGTCTCATATCACAAGTAAATTGATCTTCTATGGCCAACCAATCCATATAGACTAGTCACTACACTACATATTGGAAAAGCATAGTGATGTGCTACCTGAGAGATATACAGAGTTTATTCAAGTAAGGAGAGAGAGGTTTTGATAAGGATTTTGAAGGTATTTTATTAAAGTTTTTTTTCCACTCATCGAAATGGATTTGAAAATATGGGGCATAGAAAATCAGGATTGTTTCACGATGGGGAATTGCTATATCATGAGGAAAAGGGTCTCTTATGGCCAACCATTCCATATAGACTTGTCATTGCACTATAGATTGGTATAGATTGGAAAAACATGACAATGTGATACCCACGAGATATAGAGATTTTATCCAAGCAAGTGGCATTTTCCCATCTCAATGACTTCAAGGAAGGAGTCAAACCATTCATACCCAAATATGCACAAACAATTTGGGATTTTTGCCCTATTTATTTATATGTATTCTCATCCATTGCTAAAATTAAAGTGAAAAAATACAAAGTAGTGGGGTGTGCATCAGATCTCGTCACGGGGAATGAGAAGGCATTGGATATCGCCTATTATTGCGGGCACGACACTCACAAGCCTAGATCCATAGTATTTTTGGTATTTTACCCAACTACAATTAACAGTGATAATGTTGCTAATCAATGAAACTAACCGGATGGACTATTGATGGGATGAGCTTTATGGAGCTAATAAATTCACAATAGCCATAACATTAAACAAATAATCCCACATATCCAAACCACAACTACAATAATTTAATTATATTGTATTTTTCATTGTAACATTGGAGCCACATTTTATTGATGCAAGTTATTTTAAGATTGATGTTTTGATATTTAACTATTACAATGTCTCTTTCTTGTATGTGACAGGAAATGAAGCTTGGACCTATCTCTTCACATAGATAGTGTCCTAGTATTAAAGGGTAAATAACTAATTTAACAAGACTTTCACTAAGTAAGAATGGGTTCATTCAAGTAGATGAAATTTCTTTGATGTCTAGCTCTAATATCTTGGTAAATTTGAATGGCTTGTTTGTTTGTTGCATTTTTGAGCATTTTTCCAAGTTTGAAATTTTGGGTTTATTTTGGTTAAAAATTGTGTTAGTCCCTTGAATGCTTCTAGTTTTGATTTGATGTTTGACTAAACCCTTTGTTGTGGCATGATTGGTTTTATATGATTTCCATTGAGTCAAGGATTTGGGTTAAAGTTTAAGACCTTTTTTGAGTAAAAACACTTTTTTTCCATCTTTTTGTCATGTTTATTTGAAAAACATGTGGTATCAGGCTTAATATATGGTTTTGGTTATTTTGTGGGAACTCAATGTGTTTTCCATAATTATGAATATTTTCTTTCTATATTTGATGGTTCAAGGAAAGATTTTTTTATTTCCTTTCACTTTGTGGTGTGACTTGAGCATCTTCACCTTTTAGGATCTACTGTGTTTATTTTATATTTTCTTTGAAAATAATTATTGATTATTTAGAAAGGGAAATGAGCTCTACTAAGCTAAGTAGAGAGAAATATGGTCTATGCACTAGGTTCCTATGCATTCATCATAGGAGACCTATTAACATGAGACCGACATTACTTTGATGCAATTCTACTTTTGATGCCAAGACTAAAAGTGAATTACATGTAGCCAGTGGAGGATGAAAGAATGTTTATTGCACTATCATTCTTGAAGTCAAAGTTGAAGAACAAGCTTGAAAAAAAATCATTACATATTTTATGTTAATAATGTACATGTTATGGAGAGTTTCATGTAACTAAGAAAGGGGTATGATTATTGGTGCTTGTATCACATGGAAAATATAACTTTCTATATAATTCAAGATAATTTATTTCTTCATTACTTTTTTGCAACTCAAATTTTGGAGTTGGTATGTAGTAGGATCCAAGTGAGAGACATTGCATGTGCTACATCCCTTAATGAGATTAAAATGGGTGATAATACTTTGATTGTGCACCATGCTACTGTTAGGTATAGATATACATGATGGCATAATAACCCTTACTTAGTCTACATCTCTTATTGTTCATGCTTAATTATGAAATTCTAACTGATACTATCTCTTTTTCCAAGGCCTAATCTGTGCCCAACATTTATTACAAAGTTATGTGTCCCTTATATTTTTTATAAGACAATAAAAATATAAGGGATAAAAGAGACCTCTCTTCCTTGGAAAGGGGTACTTTTTCATTGATTATGAAAATACCCTTCAAACGAGTTCATCATAGGATGTACTTAAATAGCAGCACACATAATTCTATCCATTAATAACTCCAAAAGTAGGATCCAAGTGACAGACATTGCATGTGCTACCCTTAATGGGCTTAAAAAGGGTGATAATACTTTGACTGTGCACTATGCTATTGTCAGGTATAGATATACACGATGGAATAATAATCCTAGTCTACATCTCTTATTGCTCATGCTTAATTATGACATTCTAATTGAGACTATCTCTTTTTCTAAGCCCTAATATATGCCCAACATTTATTACAAAGCTATGTGTCCCTTAACATTTTTATAAGACAATAAAAATATAAGGGATAAAAGAGACCTCTCTTCCTTGGAAAGGGGTCCTTTTTTGGTACAAATGGATGATTAGAGAGGAAGTCATGCATGGAATGTGACCTATCAATATTCTTATATTTTTTAAGTTATTGATGGATAGAATTATGTGTGCTCCTATTTAAGAACATCTTATGATGAACTTGTTTGAATGTTCCTTTCATAATCAATGAATCAGTAATAAAGAATCCATAATACAAGTGGTAGAGAAAATATTAATATCTACCAAGCTTGAGAGGAGTGGTGGCTAGGATCAACACATGAACTTTGTGGTGAAATATCATCAAAATTGATAGAGGGATATGTAAGAGTGTACAGTGAGAACCTTTACAAACACAACCCCTAATGCTTGCAACATTGTCTAGAGGATGGACAAATTATGTTTATTTTTCCAAATATGTAAAGTGAGTATATTACAGTTTAAAGAATACATTTTCCTATTATTATATATGGTTTTATAATTTATCAAAAAATTCCCCAAGAATTTACAAGGTTTTATAACTTAGTGAAAGATTCTCCAAGATTTTACATGATTTTATAATTCAGTGAAATATTCGCCAATATTTTACAAGATTATATAATTGACTAAAAGATTCACCAAAAAATTATGTATACATATTATATTATCGATAAAATAATCTTCAATTTTTCCTTTGTATCATGGGGATTCACCCATTTATTATACATATAAATTTAAGAGGAGGTTCTTAAAATCACCCCTGATCCACTCAATCATGCTACTACTCGGACCTCTCCATTCCTTGAAATGATCAAGCTCCACACTCAACCATACTTCCCAAGACAAGCATTAAGGGAATTTTGAGGTCTAAAAAGGGCCTCCTAAGAGATATAATGAAATATTATAAGTTAGTCATTTTGTGGGGAGGTATATTTACAACTCACATTTTGCACTACAATCCATGTAACTATGGTTGAATTAAATGGAAATGTTGTCTAAAAGTAAGATTAATAAAAAATAACATATTAATGTGACTAAAATGAAAATATGTGACTATAAATAACGTGAGCTTTTCAAAAAAGGCCATTATCTTTGAATAACTTAAAATAAAATATAAATATAAATTCATTACTTCTTAATTATATGATATGTTGTTAATTAAAATCTAAAACACTTAAATCATATGATATTATATAATAAAAAACATTATATATATATATATATATATATATAAAGCTTGGGTTTAGCTTGGATGGTTGAGGAATGATTGATATCCTCCCCACCTAAGTTCAATTCCCATAACTGACATCATGATAAGTTCAGAAAGAGTATGTTGTAATGGCTTCAAGCCTATACGTATTGAAAAGTTATCTTTGATTCAATTGCTTTTCCGGATGGAAAAAATCGTCAAAAAAGAGCCAAAAGATAGAACATTTAGACTACGCTTATTATAAATAATAGACATGAACTAAACCAACCTATAATATAACATATTATATAATATTAAATATAAAACATAATATATAGAAACCATGTAAATACTTCAATGTGATATATAAACCCTATATATAGTATATATATTATGATATACTATATATAAGGCATTCAATGTAATATTAACTTACTTCATGTTATAATATATATGTCTTTTAAATTTTAAATATAAAATGGTTAATATATGAAGTGAAATGAATACTTTACTAATTCATTTTAAATTCAATTTATTTTATT
>SNQJ01S0022855.1:0-14783 GCA_010110895.2 Picea sitchensis | reverse complement strand
TTGCTTTATGAGGATATTTATATCATATTCAAAATTGATTTGTGAGTATTTTTTCATTATGAGTATTTTTTTCAAAGCACTACCATAGTTAACTATGAGTTTTCATCCACCATTAAAAATGTGACAACTTATCATATTTAACTCAAACAATGTCAAGTCATCCCCAAAGGATGATGTAATCTTCTGAATTGTGATTGGTTCTTATAAAGTTGATTTTGGTGGTACATTTTTTGTTTTGAGACCCTTTTCTTACCTCAAAATTCCCCTAATGAGAAGTGTCCATGTTCAATTGCTCTTTTCATACTACATTCTAGTATGTCTGCACAATCCTCCAAATCAAGTCAAGTTCTCAACTTTCCTCCTTCCATCGAGTCTCTATGCAACTCATTTTTTGCGATGCAATGTTCCCCAATCCAGTTGAGGTCCATTACGTGCAGAATAATCATAAAAATTAAAATTCTCGCTAACAAATTTTCATGTAGCTTATCAACTATGAATTAAAACCATATTTAACTATTCCCTGATACCATTAATTAGATGCATCTAAAAAATGTTAAAATCACACATGAATGCAACTAAAAACTCATTATAGAAGCATATAAATCTGTCTCATACACATAGTTCATGCATATCAATTAAAAATCATAATGCAACACATAAAATAGATAAAACACTTATCTTTTCAAAGTAGTTGTGCAACCAACTGTTTGGGATGGACATTCCACCCAACCATAGACTTGTTCCACATATCAATAGAATGTAACCCCCTAGTTGGGGCTAGCAATCCACAAAACAGGGTGGTCTCTCACTGTCAACTCACAACTCAAAAAACCCAGAACCCACTGGCATTCTCCTACAACTATTTCAATTTTTCACCAGCTCTCTTCCTCTCGACCTACTCAACCCAAGGAATGTACCACTTCAATTCTCTCAATCCCTCAGGTGCCCCATTCATTTATCAGGGTATCTCTGGCACAGGTAACCAAGAATCTCTCTATTGGGAACTCAATGGAATTCACTGCCAAGAAAACTACCAGCAACAACAACAAATACTTGTTGTTACAATGCAACTCATAGAGGAGTTCACTCTTCAAGCTTGACAACATGGATCTTCAATATTTCTCTCCAAAATGATAAAAAAAAGGCTCCAACATGCTCCAAAATTTTCTCTCCAAGGTTGCTCCAACTCCAAGCTCTCTTTCTTTCTCTTTGCTTGTTCATATCTAAAACCAAATTGTCTAAAAATTGTTGTGACTGCCTATATGGATTTTATCCCTTTGGCTTAGTTTCTTGAATCACGCACTTCCCCAAGCTGATTTTACTCAACCCTCAACTCCCAATAACTATGGGATGTGAATTCTCACACCCACCCTCTTACATGCATTCAATGATTGGATTTGGGACACTTAATCATAAACTAGAGTTTAATACATAGTCATAATAAAATTTAGCAATATGGGTTGAATTAAGAGACATGGGTATTTCCCCGTTGGACCCCTCGAAGACATTCTCTTATACCCTCCCCTCTCTTGTGGATTAATGTATTCCCCATCTCTGTCCATATCCCCCAGTAGCTGGCATCACATTTTATTATTAAAATTCAGAAATACAATTCACATACACATCACTTGGCCACAACCATACATTATATCTACATTAAGCATTAATTAAACTGGGGATTATAGCATAGATGTTACATGGGATAAGTGTGGCCAATGTATCCACACTCCTAAAATGTCTCAATGAACTTTCCAAATCTCTCTAAGTAGAATGAGTCACCTAAAAGAACTTCCATGCCTTAGGCATGTCTAAACCAATAGGCCTACCAACCTCAACCAACGACCCCTTTTGGATCTCTAATTCATCAGACAATCACCCACAAGTCACCAAGGATCACTCTGTCTCATCTGATGTCCTATACCAAAGGAGAGCAAACACCACCTAAGTCACTTAGTTTGCATTATTCCCATTCAGGTTGAATGTCAACATTTCTTGGTCAACTTCTTTGCTTGACTCCATTAATCACCTAGAAAAACTATCTTGCACCTCTGAAAGCATCTCATACTCTAGCACTGTCATTAAAAATTGTTAATTCATCACATGAATTAACCAAATCTATATAAGGTTCCTACTCACCATGGCACCGTATCCATCCTCTCAAACTTGGCATGTCTTTAGCCTCACTACCTACTTCAACGAGAGTTCCAATGCACCTCGTCAAAGAGTTAGGAAGCTTCCCAAGCCACCAACCATCTGCATGAACTCACCTAAGTCACCTTCCGCACCTATACAAATATTATATCACCTATGTTGTGACTCCATATTAAGTCCATCCATCCACTTCAAAACTAGCTATGTCACAAACTTGTGACGTGCCTAGGTTGCCTCATCTCTCACCAATCCATTTATCCATGCCTTGATTATCTTTTCTACCGAGTCACCAAGATCACACCATACACTCTATCAAACCAATCCATCATTGTCATATCAACTCTCTGAATTCTACCACCCTTCAAGTTGTGAAACAACATGACTCAGAGAAACACACTTGGTGAAGCTCAACACATGGACATCTTAGTCAAGTGCACCCGAGCTACCCATGTCAAGTCTGCAACCCAAATCTGCAATGTTGAATTAAGTCAAACTAGACCCACAGTCATCCAATTCATTCAATTATTGAATCATCACACGGTCTACTCCCTTCTTTGAGTTGAGTCACTGCACAATGGAGTGTCCACTTCTGTTGTAACCCAAAACTACTTGCTTCATGATCTTCAAAACATCATTTAAGTCTCAGTCTCTTTGAGCATCTGACATGGCTTGCTTCCACCATTTCTCCCATCTTCATCTTCAATTTCCTTTCTCACCAAGGCACCATTCTCACTTCATCCCACTATCAATCTATTTGTTGTTAACTGAATCACCTAACTTTGCAAAGAGTTACCTTGTCCAAAGGTTGTGATGGATTACTGCTCGCCCAACAACCCAACTCAACTTAATCGAAGGTTTTAGTGATACTTAGCTAGAACATGTATTGATGAATTCTACTCATCCAACTTCCTTCAAGTCTGTGACTGAAAATATGCTCTGATACCATCTATCATGAACATGATAGTAATGAAGAGCTCTCCGAACTGTATTCACAAGTGTAATATCCCAAGATCGAGCACTAGTTGTAATTATGAATGTAAATATGTTTTTTAGGTTGGTGAGCCAAGTGATTATAAGCTAGGAGGCTTATGTGATGATTAGGTCGGAGAGCCTAGATGCTATAGGCCATAGAGCATGTTTTTGTATATGTAAATACTCATATCAATAATATAAATACATCGTTGTGTGTAGACTGACCACGATAAAAGAGAATGGGGAATTAAGCTCCACTAGGTAGGGAAAGGGATGGGCTAAGAGGCTAGGGAAAGGGCTAAGCTTGAGGGCTTATCTCTATGGGAATAATATTATATTATTATTTCCTAAAAAATAAGGTTGGACATAACCTATGTTATCCTAAGTTCCCATGGGGAGGGAACGAATGTTAAGTGGAGCTCATGCAGCTTCACAAAGTGAGGTGTCAATCCTAACACACACAATTTTATGTGGGAAAACTCTTCATTCTTGGGGATTGCTTCCATTTTGGCCAACCTTCCCAGGAACGCACTCACGCACTGAGCGACTACCTCCATCGTTGACCTATGCAACATTCACACACCTTTGAAACCTGGAAACATTTTGAGATGTCTCGTACTTTCCCTGTGAAGCAAAACACATTGTAACTTGCCTGAACCCATATCGTGCCTTAACAGTTGGTTGCTGCTGCCAACAGAGTTCCTTGGATGAGCATGTATTTCTACCATATTCTGTGTCCTTACTCATTTTTGGTTGCTACCTTCACCTGAGCTATTTGTTGGTTGACTAGGAGTGGGAGTGAAGAGGTAGGTTTTCAAGCCCGTGGAATGAAGAGGTAGGTTGTCAGGCTTGTGAGCAACTCTCTCCAGGTGAGATAGTTTGTTGGAAAAGAAGAAGTAGGTTGTCATGCCTGTGATCAAATCTCTCTAGGTGAGAGAGATTGTTGGGGAAGTGATTTCCCCTGGAGGGATCCCACAGCAGCTACAAATCTCTACGAATTCATGTCTGTCATGTTGTTGAATCCCTGGAAGGGAATTTGAGTAGCTGATGGATTGTTGAACAATGAAGGTGCATACTTCCAAGGGTGGGACAAACGTGTGGGGAATGTGAGGCTATAATATGCATGTGTAAGTTGGATCCTAGGAGGGAATCCTTCCTGATTGACTGTGTATCATTCCATTGTCTCAGCCTAGCCTAGGAATCCCTTTGCCCGGGTGGAGTTTAATCCCAGCTCGGGGGTGACCCACTGCAGAGAATGAAGAGTATCTTGGTCTATGGTTGGGAGGTTCATGGAAGGTCTACATGCATTTGGTGGTCATCTATGAAATATAAGTATGATTTCTATGTTCATTTACATGTTGTGTATTTGTACATGTTTTATATTTATGAGTATTTCCTGCATATGTTGTACGTATGGGATTTACTGTTATTTCTGCATTTCTCTATGTATTAACATAATGTGTTTTCTGTTAATTTTTATATGTATGATGTTCCGCAAGAGTCTATGTGTGCCATAGCCTAGTAGTTCTATGGCTAGTTATGTCACTTTTTGGTTATCAGAGCATGAATCTATGGTTTAGTAGAATATACATATATGTCTGTTTGAACTTGTATTTTAAATATATATATATATATATATATATATATATATATTGTAATTGAAAAATTTCTTCATGTGACATGCCCCAACAGGTGGTTGAGGGTGTGTTACAAATTGGTATCAGAGCATGCATAGTCTAGTGGCCTAAGACTGGGGTGTGCTACAGGATCTATATCAGAACTCGGTTAGAGCAGTTTTGAAGAAGCATGTCCTGGCCTGGGTGGTTGGGGTATGCCACAGCATGGTATTAGAAAAGTATTGAATTCAACAAAGCCTAATTGTAGTGGTGTTCCTAGTGGTTGTGGACGTTACAATATGGTATCAGAGCCCATGGTTTCAACAATGAACCTGGATGGGCCATGAATGTGGAATTTTCAGTCAAAATTCCACAGGGATTTGATGTACAGAGTACCAGAGTGGCACTGAGAGAGATCCTAAGTGGTAATGGAAATATTGGGAGGAGTGGCAGAGAAGTTATTACAACAATCGTGGTTGATAACCATGAGATTGAATTTGATCCATAGGATATGCACGAGGGGAGGCAGACCCTTCCTAGCCGTCAGATATGGAAAAGGTGCATGACAATTAACCTCCAAGTCCTTCGGACTTCATGAATTCGGTGAATTTTTTGTTTGGTTGATAAAAGGGGCCAAATCCTGAAGTCTCGAAGTCCTGTAGTGATTTACAACCATATATCATCCAGGAGGAGGAGAGTCTTTGGATTTCCCAAGTAGTTCTATGGTTCAGAGTTCAGGGAAATTGGTTGAAGTGTGTGCAGAATGGACTTCTTCCTGAAGTCCTGAACTCCAGAGTTAATCTAGACCATTCATATTTGAGGACATGTGTCGACATATCAACAATGTTTGGAGTTTTGGCAGTCCAAGGGTTGTGCGGTGTTTCAGTAGGAAATCCTCCGAAGTCCCGGAGCTCGAAGTCTTGAATTTTGGGACCAATTTAGACTGTCTATTTCTAGGGACGTGTGTCCACATAGTAAGTAATGTTCAGAGTTTCATAATTCTAGGGGTTGTGCAATGTTTTAGTAGAAAATCCTCTAAAGTCCTGAATCCCGAAGTTCCAAATTTTGGGACCAATCCAGACCGTCCATATTTAGGGACGCGTGTCCACAGATTAAGTAATGTTCAGAGTTTCAACATTCTAGGGGTTGTGAAGTGTTTCGGCAATGAAAATCCTCAAAAGTTTCGAAGTGCCGGAGTGACATGTACTTGATTTGAAAGTTCGACATTTGGGAGCTACAAGGTGTGCTAGAATGGAATCTCCTGAAGACTGAAGTGTCGAAGTCCTGAAGCACCATATATGACATGGAATGATGATGTCACCTAGCGTGACATGGACCTAACCTAATTCTACCACATGTCACTTGTTTTTTTACTTTTGATAGGCCTTTATGACCATTTTGGACTTGACATGTGTCGCTCGTCGGTGGTGCCACATGTCAACATCGTATTGATGAAAACGAAACTAAGGAAGGTCTGGAAAATTCAAAATAATTATTGTGTTCTAATGGGAAATCCATAGAATCTGGCGTACTAGAAAAATCCATTGAATGCAGATCTAAATAGAGAAGGAGGATCATTGATCTGTGAGTCCTCAAGTTTTCAGAAATTTGGCATTCAAAATTTTTGGGGTGTGCAGGTGTAAATTTCGTCGAAGCCCGAAGTTCCAAAGTCACGGAATGTCGAATCAATGTGGCATGCCAACATCACCTAGGGTGATGTGGACCACTGTAAGCATGCCACATGTCATTTTTTTTCATGTCATTGGTATGTCTATTGTACCAATGAGAACCAGACATGTTACAACCGTTAATAGGACCGCGTGTCACCCATCAGATAGGGCCATTTGTTTGTTCCTTATTTTTTGCCATGTACCACCCTTGTTTCTGAAGAAGAATTCAAAAGTTCGTAGATTCGACGTTCGAAGGAAATGAGGTGAGGTGAAAGGAAAATCTCTGAAGACCGAAGTTTTGAAACCTTGGAGTCCCAAAGCTCTAGAGAAGCACCTATTATCCTAATGCTTGGTCACAACCTGTGGTCATATGATATTGGGGGCCAAAGAAAAAAGGATAGTTCCTAGAAATTGTTTTCAAGACAAAAAGGGGGCTTAGAGAAGGAGTCTGTGGGGTCTTGAATTGTATGGACCTACACCTATAGAATAAAAGAAGGCTTGTGAACCTTATGATAGGATCGAACAAGATTGGAAGAGCTCATTCATCTTTGAATAAGAAAAACAACTATACAGGGATTACATCACAGAAAAGACAATTTTCAATTGTCCATAAAATTCTGCTCAGGACTCAAAAATGAGCAAGAAAGCAGTCTTTGGAAAGAGGATTTGAGAAGGCCAAAAAAATCTAAGTCCCAGTCTGTAGAAGAAGCGCAAGGTGTGCATAGGTGAACCTATTCCAATTTCCAAGCTCAGGAGGAGTAGCATTTTTCAAAGCGCTGGCAAATTCCAAATATTCGGGCTTGTAGAGGAAGAGTCAAAGGCTGATCCTTTGAAGAATGTTGAGAAAAAAATCCTTCATCTGAAGGAAATTTGCATAGAAATAGAAGGAGGAGATACAACAGTCATTGGATCAACTGTAAGATTCAACCTGAGTCATTGAATCAACCCTCGGTCAAAAGGAAAAGTGCGCAGAGGAGGAGAAAGAATCTCAACCATCAGATCTAAGCATGAGGATAGACAGTCGTTGGATCCAGGTAAGTAGCGTGGGGTTTAACCCTTGAAGTCCTTTGAACTTTGTAAATCCTGGAATTTTCATTTTATTGTTGTGGAGGAGATAAGCCTCCCAAAATCTTGAAGCTCAAAGTGAATCGGGGTCGTTCATCAGTGAAGCCACGTGTCAGTGGATTAAGGTGGTTCAAGATATCTACAGTCTAGAATACCTGGACCATTTTTGTGCAAAGGAGAGGAAGTCTTGAAGCTCCAAAGTATCGGAGCTGATCCTAGCCATTGGCAGGTAAATACACATGTCTCTAGATCATGAAATATGAAGACTTGGAACTCTGAAGGAAGTTGGTCGAGAGTTGTTAAAGTGCACAATATTCTTGAAGTCCCGAAGAGTGGAACTCATCCCAGTCATTGATCTGGATGAGGCCATGTGGAGGAAGGAGAGGATCTATGGTAATTCGGGACTCTGGGAGATCTATGGAGAGGTGCCCTAAAAAATCTAAAGCCTAGAGCTACAGAGTCAATCCCAACCATTGACAGGAGGAGACATGTGTCGCTAGATCTTGTAGTCTGGAGCCTCAGCACTCCGAAGGAAATTGAATCATAGCAGTTTAGAGTCAAAAACTCCCGAAGGCCAGAGTTAATCTTGACTGTTGGTCGGGAGAGCCACGTGAAAGGAATATTTCATTCTCCGGTATTTCAGCGCTCTAGAGGGTTGAATGCATGGACAATAATTAATTCCTAAAAGGGTTGAAGGAGTAAACCCTTGGATAATTGGGAGGGAATATGTTATAGGAAGAAATGAAAGATAATAATTGATAGTTGATCAATGAATTGATCAACAATCGATAATCTGTTGTGGAAACCTGAGAAAGGTAAAGGAATAACTAGAACTTCTCTCCTTAGGGAAGCGTAACTGGGAGTGTCAAATTGTAGTAGAAAATAGTGAAGGAAAGTTAAAATCTCTATTACCCATATTTTGGATCGGGACACTATAAGAGGCTATATCTCACTGGTGTAAGAATATAAGAAAGGAACATTGACAATTCATCATACGGTTGGAGTAGCATAAGCATCTGGATGTGGAGAAATGACAGATCAGTAATGGGTGAGATCATGATCATCAAATCCACGTGGAATAGATCAATGGACAAGAGCGATTGCAGAATTCCAAAGGAAAATTAACGAGGTGGCTATTTCACGTCCCACAATCAACTGGGATCATAGAGCTCCATCGGGAGGATGATCAACGGTGGACGTTGATTTCCGCTCCATCACACATATTTCCATTGCAGAAGTTGGGGTTGTTGTTAAATCGCGAGCATGTTCGAAGTCTGCAATCGACCAAGATTGTCAATCTTAAGGTGATCGATAGATCAACAGTTTTTCCAGTTTTGGTATTGGAACACACATAATATTATGGTCGTAATGCCCAGTGAAGAGTGCTTTAAGTTCAGTGCGATGGTAAGAAAGAAATTGGTTCATGGTAAAGGGAATTAAGCCTTGGTTATGGGTTTGAACATGAGGATCTTATATTAAGCTCTTGAAGGCTAAACAAAACTCTAATATATTATGAGGGAAGACAAGTTATTTGAAGGAAACTAGAAAGGAACAGGCAAAATTAGGCTTGCATAACTGTGGGAAAATCATGAGAGATGCATCAATTTTGAAGATCCAAAGTCTATAAGACAACATGATTGGAATTATAATTCATCCAAGTATGAGTTGGGGTAGATGGATCAAGGAAATAAATAAAAGCTGAAGGTTAATATTAGCTTAGTATTTGGCTGGAAATGCAAAGGAAACCAATAATGATTTGGATAGAAAATACTCAGGTCAGAAATAATCATGTACAATAATTACAGTGAGAGCACAAGAAGATTCAGAATCTGAGAAGAATTGAAGACTTATGGGATTAGCAAGGAAAAGTGTTACAAGGAGGTAGAAGTTGTTGCAATTACTATAGCAGCAAGTATGTTATGGCTGGTTGGATAGCCATAAAGGGAGAATGCTTGCATGTTTGCAAGTGTTGTTGATGATGTTGTTGCATATGGAAGGACGTGGAATAAAGATGAAGTGTTGATTATAATACTGATAACATGGGCATGAGAGCTTCTAATGTCATCAACTAATCAAGTAATATCAAATTTTTTTAATGGAAGTTATGTAGGTAAGTATTTCTCCTTTGAAATTATGTTGCATAATTCCCAAAGGGAAATTCAGGTAAGAATTTTCTCAAATTGAATTTTTATAATACCCAGTATGGTATTGTTTACGTTCATTAACATGAATGAGATACCACTAGGTGTGGTAAAGGCTAGAGGCCTATTATAGTTATCAAATATTTTTATCTTTTGAATGCACACACTGACATAGTAGCATGCCATGATAATTTGGTTATGACGTAACAACCAAAGAAATAAAAGATATGAACTTGTTATATGAATGATGCCAGGAAAACTAGTCATGCATGAGACCAGGACATGGTTAGATATGGCAAGGTATGGATATGGAAAAGTTATATACCACACAAATACCCAAAATCTTCCTATCCTTAAATAATGCTTGGACTGCAACCTTTTTTCTAACACTAATGCACACCACAAAATTAAATTCTTGGTGTAGTGTTCGGGTCGGAAAGGAAGGCATCCAAATAATTGATAAGACAATGGAAAGTGTGTGGAGAATGTGTCAAGACATTATGGATGGTGAGATACATGACTTAGATAAGGAGCATTCTGAAAATCAATGCAAAGGTGCATTGAATAGATATGCATTGAGAGTTTCACTCATTCCTAGTAAGTGGTAGAGTTACACTCATACATGATAGAATTGTATACTTAAATGCATTTGTTGAATGTGTTTTGTGAGTGCATGAATATATATTATTTCATGTAAATATATATACTAACATATGAAATGTTGTTAACTCATGGAGGTGAGAACATTTCAAGAGTTGTTAGACATTGCAACAGGAACGTTGCAAGTCAAGTAGTCACATGAGCATTGATTACAAGAAATTTTTTGTTCAGAAAAGAAGTAATGAACTTACTTATATTGATTATGAACAGACATATGCATAGAATGATAATTCATTTTATCTAATAAATTGTTTTGTAGTTGTGATTGAATTTGTCAATGTAGACAATTCTAAGATCATGTTATAAGGTTTTTGTACATATTGCAATGAGAGTATGATGTACAATAAATACTAACAATTTGTTGGTTGGATGCAAGTAGAAGCATTGCAGGAAAAAATGGTATTTAGCATGGTGCTTGCTGAAAGCGAGAAGGAAGATTGCATCCTATTATTGCAACAACAATAAGAAAATTATGAAATAGAATTTCATATTTTGGGGAAAAGTTGAATTACTTATGAAATAATTTTAATTCTAAGTGAATTCTTTTATGTTCTCTCATGATAACTGCATGTGTGTGATGCAATTGAGATATTATCGATTAAAGATGGAATGTTGGGAAAGAACAACTACTGTTGAGGACACTAAAGCCCTATAATTGTAGAACCTTGGTGGGGTTCTAGTAATGGGTTAGAACTCTCCTTGTGTTTGAAAGCCTTGGAAAGATGGATCACTGAAGGACTGTGTAGTAGTGAAGGGATGCCTGAGCCTGGAAGGGTGAGCACAACAAGGAAGATGAAAATCAAGGATGCTTATGGAATGGTAGCTGCCATAAGGAGGGTGTGTCAAATGGAACAGTGAGTTGAATTATTTTTGAAAGAAGATATAGGGAATAGAGCAATTGACTTCTAGATGCAATATGAATACCATAATTGGTGATGAAAAGTAGAGCACTAGATGGGTAACAAGCTTCCAATAGCTAAATCTTGGATATTTTTGAAGAATTTGAGGGAAAGAGCTAAGCTTGAGGGATTATCTCTATGGGAATAATATTATATTATTATTTCCTAAAAACTAAGGTTGGACATAACCTATGTTATCCTAAGTTCCTGTGGGGAGGGAACAAATGTTAAGTGGAGCTCATGCAACTTCATGAAGCAAGGTGTCAATTCTTACACATGCATTTTTATGTGGGAAAACTCGTCATTCTTGGGGATTGCTTCCATTATAGACAACCTTCTCAGGAACGCACTCACGCAATGAGCGACTACCTCCATTTTTGACCTCTAAAACATTCACGCACCTTTGAAACCTACAGACATTTTGAGATGTCTTGTACTTTCCCTGTGAAGCATAATGCATTGTACATTTCCTGAACTCGTACGATGCCTTAATAGTTGGTTGTTGCTACCAACACAGTTCCTTGGATGAGCATGGCTTGCTGCCATCTTCTGTGTCCTTACTCATTTTCGGTTTCTTTCTTCACCTGAGATGGTTGTTGGTTGAATAGGAGTGGGAGTGAAGAGGTGAGTTGTCAGGCCCGTGGAATGAAGAGGTAGGTTGTCAAGCCTATGAGGGACTCTCTCCAGGTGAGAGAGTTTGTTGGAAAAGAAGAAGTAGGTTTTTAGGCCTATGAGAAATTCTCTCTAGGTGAGAGAGATTGTTGGGGAAGTGATTCACTAGTACATTTGGGTCAAATTCCGACGATGCGTTCGATGCAATAGCCATTTTATATTGTCAGAAGAACGACAAAAAATGGACCCCCTCAAATTTTGTTTCACATGGCGTCACTTTTCCAACGCCATAGATATCATCTCTATTGCGACGTTTCATGCAGACACATGTCATCTCAGATTTGACTATCCAAACCCCATATAGTTGTTGCTACAACGATGTTAGAGACATCAAAATTCTGATGTCCCATTTCGTTGGTTTCCACTACATGGACGCTATGGGAGCGACATTACCATACATCGTAATGCCGACGTATGGTAATGTTTCTCAACTGACATTTATCTATATATCAACAACGTGTTTTCCATGGGAGCGACATTACCATACGTCGGTATACCGACATATGGTAACATCTCTCAACCGACGTTAAGATATATATCTCTGACATGTGTTCCATGGGAGCGACATTACCATATGTCGACATTACGACGTATGGTAACGTCGCTCAACCGACATTAAGATATATGTGTGTGTGTGTGTGTGTGTGTGTGTGTGACATTACCATACGTCGGAATTACGATGTCATGTAGGTATTTAAAAAAAATAAAAAATGTCAATTTGTTTTTCCTTTTTTGATATTTTTAAATTTTGCAACTGGAAAATGTTAATATTTCATTTTAGCTTATTCATCTATAAAAGATTTAGTAGATCCTCTAAGGTATATATATCTACTACTAAAGTGCATCTTTAGTACAATGTTTTGAGGTGTGGCACTCCAACTTGATGGTGAGATATTTTAAATCACTTCCATATTTTGTGATATGGGGATTTTGGGTAACCAAAAACTAAATGATTTTCGAAGACAAGTCCTTGGGAGTTTCTATTGTGGTGCAAAAAATTCAAATCCTCTTTAAAGAATGTATAAAAATCACAGAGAGACCATCTCACATAGTTATTAAGGAACCTACAATTAATCAATATTATGCATAGGGTTTCTTCGATGGGGCTTGTCAAGAACCCCAAGTTCATGTTGACCAGGTGCCATATTATATCTCAACCAACACCATTACTTCTTACTAAAATATGGGGTGGGAATATAAACAAATAACAAATCTGAATCTTGTGTCTATGGATTCTTCTCAGGTTTTCATTATCAAAAGGCATAACAGACCTTCAAATACATGGTGAAAATAAATTGCTTATAGATTGGTGTAATAATCAATGCACAATCTCAAATCTGGTTCTTGCTCCTTTACTTGAAAGAATTGTAGAATATAGGTTGCATTTCCAACATATTTCTTGTAACCATGTGTATAGAGAATTAATTATCAAGGTGGAAGCATTATCAAAGGAAGCTATAGTATTGGAGGAAGGTTCATTAGTCATACATGAACACTCCAAAAATTCTCTATTTTCAGCAGTACATCAGTTTGTACTCTGAATTTTGTGTATGTATGGTTAAGTTAATGATTAGCTTGTAAAGACATGTTTCCTTTGAGGTTTCTGTTTCTATTCATTTTGAGTCTAAAGACTATAATGACCAAACATGAACTACTAAAAAATAAGGGATCAGAACATAACAACAAGGCTTAGCAATGTATATTTTGATTTCTTGATGAAATAACAAATATATATATATATATACTCCTAGAAAAATACTTAAACTATATACAGGCTTCATTATCCAAACCCTTGAAAAAAAAACTTCATTTGGACATCTTCATGTTTGAAATCAAAATTTTCAATGAAAATTGAAAATTTCTTTAGATGTATTTCAACAACAATAGTGTTCACTAGCATATTTGGGTCATTTTGCGAAGGTTGTTTCGACGCTATTGCGACGAATCTGGAGTCTCTGAAATGTCATTTTATGTGACGTGGCATTTGCGATGAACTTGAACAAACGTCGCAAAAGCGACAATATAGGCAAACAATGTGAAACCAACATTTCGTCTAAATTGCGACAACAACTTTTATAGCAAAATTGTCGCATCAATAGAAGTTGTCGTTGCATATGAGACGTCAACTTTTCGTTGTTTATATAGAAAAACCGTCACATCAATAGAAGTTGTCATCGCAAATGCGACGACAACTTTTCGTTGTTTATATAGCAAAAGCATCGCATCAATATAAGTTGTCGTCGTACATGCGACGACAACTTTTTGTTGTTTATATAGAAAAACCATTGCATCAATAGAAGTTTTCATCGCATAGGCGACGACAACTTTTTGTTGTTTATATAGAAAAACTGTGGCATCAATAGAAGTTATCGTCGCATAGGCGACGACAACTTTTCGTTGTTTATATAGCAAAACCGTTGCATCAATAGAAGTTGTCATCACACAGGTGATGACAACTTTTTGTTGTTTATATATCAAAATCGTGGCATCAATAGAATTTGTTGTTGCATAGGCGATGACCCAAATTTATTTAAAATAAAAATAAAAAATTATTTTGGGCTGCAATTTTGATATTAATATTAATATTACCATAATAGAATTTAGACTAGTCTATTATATGAAAGTTCACAATCATTCACATGATTAGTTTCAAAGGCATGACTAAAATATGTTTCTCTCTTTCATATGGTAGCTAACAACAAGAGAAAATATGTATTATACCATGCCATATAGAACACTATTACACACTTTCTATATGATCATTTCATACCTACTCATTATGAAGAGTTGCATTCAACCCACTCAAAACTATCATTCAAAGTAAACAACATAGCATAACCTTCAAGATGAAGACAACTAGTTAAAAATGGTATTATCCAAAGCATAACAAGTACAATTTCATGTTCAACAATTAAACACATCCATGCATTCATATCA
>SNQJ01S0022854.1:0-66686 GCA_010110895.2 Picea sitchensis | reverse complement strand
GAGGAAACCCATACAGGGTAAAAACCTCTTTTTATTTATATGATAAGTATTATCTACATTCTTTACATTATCATACATATGAGAACCAACTCATTCTGAGGCTACAACCTTTGGTTTTTGCAAGCTACAACCTGTCGAGAGCACCGACTCTCTATTTTCTCTAGCACCCACTATAAGGAAGCACCAACCTCCTGGTTTCTCTAGCACCAACTAGAAGGAAGCACCAACTCCCTGGTTTTTCTAGGACCAACTAGAAGGAAGCACCAACTCCCTAGTTTCTCTAACACCAACTAGAAGGAAGCACCAACTCCCTGGTTTCTCTAGCACCAACTAGAAGGAAGAACCAACTCCCTGTGTTCAAGCACCCAAGGACCCACTTGAACCTTTGAGGACACCGGTCCTCCCTAGCACCTCCCAACCATCCTGAATAATAAATTATTTGTTACTGAAACTTGTTATAGCGATATAAAATTATTCAATGGCTTACCAGCCCTGTTGTTGTTCTCTTACGCTGCTCTGCCCTGTCTGCATCAATGTCTTCTGCACGCCCCTTGCACTTTCTGTTCTTCTGCCTTTTATACTCTCTGCACCATATCCCTTCAATGCAACCTTCCTCTACTATGAATTTCTACTCCTGCGCTCTGCCTCCTTGCTCACACATAAATCCTGCTGCACAACGACTCCTCCTCTCTCTTCTTTCTTTTTCATTTTTATAGTCTCTGTTGTCTTTCTGCATGCAATCTTCGCAATGCCTCTGCATGCTAACTCCGCGCCAAATTCCTCCACAACTTGAGTGCTCTATATGATCATCATCATGACTCTTCAGCTTCTTTGGTCATTTTCCAATCGTTCAACATCACTGTATGTTGTACTGAGATTCCTCAGCCTTTCTGGCAGTTTGAGACTCTTTGTCTTCTCTGTGACAGTTGAGCTCACCTTCTCTGTTTCAGTTACAAGCCTCAATGCCCATCCAGCTATCAATCGCCTCCACGAACATCTTCATCCCTCTTGAAGATTCCCAGAGGCTCTTCACCTTCTCTGTCAATCATCCCCAAATGTCTTCGAGTCCTCTGGCTGAAACCATCAGTGGTTTCTGGCAGTTATACTATGTCATGCTACAGTAGCCCTCCGATCTTGTTCAAATTCGCCTGCACCATTGGATCGATTCCATGGGATCTTGCATTCATTTCAACATTTCGACATTCGACAATTTAGAATTCGTGTGACCATGTGTCTCAGCATCCCCAGTCGCGATCCTCGAAAATGAGCTTGGTTGCTCTAGCTCTTTCCTCCATCTCTCGCTGATGTGACCAAGGGCTATGACCATAGCCTTATGCATAAGGCGCTTTCACGATTTCACATTTCGTGAGTCTGGAGATGAGGCATCTTGACTCTCCAAGTCGCGATCCCCGATACCCCGAAATGGTGTGGGATAAACGGTCTCGATCAACACTTGATCTGACAGTTCAGATCATTTCATGATTTTGCATATCACGATTTCGACATTCCTATGGTGAATGTTCTTGTCACATACAAATCCCGATCCACGAAACTCCATAAAGAAGTCGTATCAATGGTCCAGATCATATCTTGATCTGACGGTTGTAATTACGTCGCGATTTCACATATCGCGATATCGGGTAATATTCTTTGACATCTTCAACACTCGATCCTCGAAACCCCGAAAGGGACTTGGATCAACGGTCCAGATTCTATCTTGTTCTGATAGCTGAGATTAAATCGCGATTTCAGATATCGTGATTTCGATAGGTTAGGGAACATCGTTCCTTTAACTCTCTAGTCAGCGAACTGACGATCTATCCCCACGTGTCCTGCCTAAAGATGGACGGTCCTCCTTCTTTCGGGATTTTGTGAGCCCTCTACTCCTTGCACTTTAAAGAACGTGCAATTTCTCCTTGATCCAATGGTGGTCGGACCCTGCGCTCAGATCTAACGCCCGAGATCTATCCTCCATGTCTGCGCGGTCCTCTTGTCTACATTGAGATCTGACGGTCATCGGGAATTCGGGATGGGATCCAACGATCACCGACGCTTCTCCTCCAAGATTTAAACATCCTTCTTACTTGGAAGAATTGCTAAGTGTCAAAGGCCCCGACCTTTGATCCGCCTGTGATCCTAAGTATGCTATCTCCCTTGAGCTTTAGCCATGAGTTAACCTCATCCCTGGTGCACACCTACGCACTGCATTCGAATCTGCGCTAATTCCTCCTGAGCTTACGTTGTTCCTGTTTTTCCATCGATGCACACTCTGATCCTACCATCAATGACAAGCACATACTGCCTATAAAGCATGCCAACCATCCTCTGCAGCGTCTTCCCAAACTACTTATGATGCCTGTCTGTTACATTCTTCCTATACTCATGCCATCTTCACTGTTGTACTTTCCATCAATGACAAGCATACGCTACCTGTTAAACATTTGCCAACAATGAGCAAATGCAACACATCCAAAAATTATGAAATGAGAAACATTGCAAGGCTTACCATCATAGGCTTCATGAGGTACATGATCCCTCATAGTCTTAGTCAAACTTCTATTCAAGATAAAAATAGAGCAAAGAACTTCATATCCCCAATATTCATTTGAAATATGCTTCTCTTTCAACATGCTTCAAGCCATATCCATGATGGTCTGATTCTTCCTTTCAGCCACTCCATTCTGTTGTGGAGTATATCGAGCAGTAAAATGCCTTTTAATTCCATGAAGATCGCAAAATTCAATGAATTCATTCAGTTTATATTCACCTCCTCTGTCAGACCTTAAGATTTTAATGGTTTGACCACTCTCATTCTCAACCATAGACTTAAACCTCTTGAAAACATCAAAAGATTCATATTTATGTTTCAACAAATACAACCAAGTCTTCCTACTAAAATTATCAATGAAAGTCATAAAATAAACACATCTAATTAAAGAAGGTGTTTGCATAGGTCCACATAAATTTGTGTGGACAATTTCCAATGGAGATTTTGCTCTGTAGGAAACACGTGAAACAAATTTCTCTTTGTGATGCTTCCCAAGTATGAAGCTCTCACAAGAGCTTGCAGGTTGTTGAATACAAGGTAACCCCTTTACCATCTGTTTCTTTTGTAACATATCTAAGCCACAAAAATGTAAATGACCATATCTCAAATTCCATAACCAATATTCATCTAAAATTCCATCTTTATAAGCATTCAAAGAACCACTCAAATCATTTTTCATAACAAGTGGAAACATTCTATTCTTGGTCATCTCTACTCTTGCAATCAACTGTTTGCTGGGAAATTTATCATAGATTGTACATACCTTGTTCTTGAAGAACACTCTGTACTTTTTCTCCATCAGTTTTCCAACACTAATAAGATTTCATTTTAAACCAGGCACGAAATAAACATCGTCAATATTTCTTCTCTGATTATTCTTAGTGTAAACTGGAACTACACCTTTACCATTAACTGTAACCTTACACTCATTTCCCAGTTTTACTTCAAAATGAATACTAGTATCAATAGAAGAAAATAAATCTTTATTACCAGCCATGTGTTTACTGCAACCACTATCCAAAAACCAAATATCATTAGCACTTTCTTGAGTGACATTACAGGTCAAAAACACAGGATTTTGATGATCCTCAAACTCATTTGTGATATGTGCAGACTGCTTTCCAGCATCTTCCTGTTTCTTTCAACATTTGTTAGCAAAATGCCCAAACTTTTTACAATAATAACATTGTACTTTAGTTTTATCATACCTCTTATTTTCTTACTTCTAGGGTTTGTTGTTGTTCCCTCTTAAATTAGAAGGATTTTGCTAGAACTTCTCCTCAGACACTGATTCAGTTTTGTTGTCCCTTCGACTAGAAAATCAACCTCATCTTCCATGAGTATGAAACCTTCCTCTGCATCTTCATCTGCCTCTGGTAACATGCATTTGGGATTTGAAATCATGCTCCAATGATCCTTTTTCATATCTAGATATCCTAGATTCATGAGCAACAAGAGAACCAGTTAATTCATCAATTTGCATTTGACTTAAATCCTTAAATTCCTCTATGGGTACCACAATAGGTTCAAACTTCTTGGGAAAACTTCTCAACACTTTCTCAATGACTCTCTTATTCTCAACATCATATCCATACTGCCTGAGTTGGTTCACAACACTAATCACTTGAGTCATGAAAGTATCAACACTTTCATTATCTTTCATCTTCAGATTTTCGAAATCCCTTCTCAAATTCTGCAACTTGACTTTCTTCACCTTGGACACACCTTAATAAAAGGTTTCAATAATGTCCCAAGCCATCTTCAAAGATGAAACACTAGAAATATTCGTAAAAATGGATTCATTTAATCCTTGTTGGATTAATCCAAGAGCCTTGTTATCCTTTTTATTGCTTTCCTTCAGCAAAACACAGTCAACATTAGAGAGAGCCAATTTTGTTGCTACATCCGTTGGTTCAGTATAACCATCAATAACATAAGTCCATAAATCCCGAGAATGCAAAATCGTCCTCATTCAAATGTACCAAGAGTCATATGACTTCTCTCTCAGGACATGAACATGAACCTGAGAAGAACTACTACCAGACACAACCATTTATAAAAATTTGAAAGAAATCAAATAAACCTTCATGGAGGAAAATAGGAAAACCGGCAGGAATTATCAGTATTGAACTGAGCAACTGAGCAATTAACAAGATGCACTGCAGGATCCGATACCAAATGTGAAAAAAAGGAGGCATATTGGGTTTCGGCGATTACAAACGTCGAACAAAAAAAAAAACACAATGCAAATTCTCGAATCACGAAATGCAAATGGGCTATTGGCCCAGGCAATTTCGAGTTCGAGGTTCGGGGTTTGCAAGCACCCAATGCAAAAACAAAATAAAACAACAATTGTCAAATCGAAAAATGTGAATAAACTGTGGGCCCAACAATTTTGGGTTTTGGCATTTGGAATAACGAAAGTACTCCGCACACATTTAAGTAGAAAGTCCCTAATTCGAAATAAGGTTTATTGGAATTCGGGGTTCGAAATTTACAAATACGTAACACAGAAATATAACAAAACTAAGTTTTGAGACTAAAGAACTCCACAGAGTTTTTAACAAGTAAACTCTGAATTTGATCAAAGAATGAAAGACGAGTTTACAAACTCAATAAGATAGAATGTAAACAGAGAGATCACCTCCAAAATACCAAATAGAAACTTCGATTCAAAAATATTATTTTCAAAAACTCTATCATATTACAATTTGTTTAAGGTATTTATACACTAACACAAATTCAAAAATTGCCCCTTCGTTCTTCTAAAAGATTTAATCAATGGTGGTGATGGTGTCTTGATGCCTTCAAAGGTTAAGGCTTCCACCGCTTGAGCTAATTGGAGTAAACCAACGGTGCTTGATCCTTGAGTCTTGAAGGGTCAAGATGACCACCGATGCACCGTTTACATAGGCGGTGAAATGATTAATACCTGACAATTGTGAAAATCCTTGGCCATGAGAAATTTAGTTATATCTTTTAAATTTATTTGCAGTTTTGTAAGAAACATATTGATTGTGATCAGCTCAAAGTGTGATACATTTTTAGATTTCATCAATCTAATAATTGTGTGTAAAAGTGTGGAAATTCCAAAGAGGTGGGTGTAAATATCTTGGAATTAGTAACATTTAAATTGAGAGTAGCTAACACAATATGAATGTAGTGGTTTTGTTAGAATTGGCTACTCTAACAAATGCATGTGAATCCAAGAAAATTAAGTGATAGTAACAATAAGGGTCCAATGTCAATGACTCGTATGAATACTCCAAACATGTGGACAACTACAAATAGAGAAGATGATGTTATCTCTTGGTGATAAGTTTAATTGTTCCTTGAATTATTTTTTTGATGTAAAATCATTCATATTGGAATATTTAATTCCTACTTATATAATATCCTTGCTGATGTATTGAGAAGTAGAGCTAATCTGTAAGTGAGTTGTGCGATCCTATTCTTAAGAATTTGTTAGAGAGTTTGATTTGTGATATCCTAGTTTGGTCTGTGGTTGAAATATTCTCTCAACCTCTCCACTTATCTTTGGAATAAGTTATAACTCTGCACTCTATATAATAGAGTCTAATGTATTGATATTTATGGTAATTGAATATTTGTTCATATCACTCTACTCTCCCATTTTGTTGGGCATGACTCCCTCATGGGAGTGCCCAGGCAAATGCAGAGAGTAGACGATTGTGTTTGAAGTATTGGAGCTTGCAGCCCTGAACTAAGGAGTAGTCGTTCAAGAGAATCGATCAATGCAATGATCAATGATCCATGTCGACAGGGTACGAGATTGAAGAAACCATGACCTTTGAACAAAGAACTACAGAAGTCGTCAGATCATAAAGTCAATCCATTGAGAAATTATGAAGGCACTGCAAATCGTACCTATCATAGTCTGGTCTATGTGAAATCATGTGAAGGAAGGGTATAGTGTTGTAGGTGCATTCACAAGTTCAAGTGACATTCTTATGGATACAATTTATTCAAAGATCAGTCACAGAAACCCAATCTGGGAACAAAGGACTGATCAAGAGTGTGATTGTGAGTGATGTAACATATAACATTGTTGTTTTGCTTGTGTGGGAGATTCTGTAGAATCCAAGGAGAAAGAGATGCCATGAGAGTAGTCGTTGTGTGAGGTTTCCCCATCTAGATTTGTTGTAGTCATGAAATCACTTCCACACTATCGTTCAACTTTTTTTCTCCTGAATGTTGGGTTTCTGCTACAACATGGAGCAAAGAACATGATGTTTTCATATGGAGATAAAATTATGACCTTCGGCGAGTCAAGGAAGAAGAGTTGTGTGTGGATTTTAGATATGCATAATTTGTGTTGTCTGGTATAAGAAAGAGGTCGTGTCAAAGAATATGTTGATGTCAATTCATGCAAAAACTTGAAGAATCTTTGTCTTTTGTTTGGAGCTCATGTATATGAAGCCTCCATTGGACCTATTGTGGATGATGGAACCACAGTATATCCATGTTCTTCAAGCCAATGTATAACTTTGTTTTTGTTGTGTATACACAACTACATGGATTTCCAATCTAATATAATCTCTCATATCTATCAATTCTTTAGAAGGTGACAAGTACAATGGAAACACCCTCGTCATGGTCGGAAAGAATGTGTTTCTTAGAAAGTACGAGAAATGTTGATTGTGGGAGGCAACAGAGTGTTTCAGTTGGCTCGAGGCTATGCTATTTCCCGCACTCATTTCTTCGATCTAAAGATTGACAATGCTATAGTTGAATATAACATCATTGTTCTCCTACAGACTGCATGGAGGTGTTATAGCAAAGTGAGGTGTAAATGTTCATTCCATTAGACTCACACACCCTCCAATTTGACACAAAAGTGAGATTGAGTTGTGATATTGCTTTTGAAGGTGTGCATAGTTATGTGATTTAAGTTATTTGAAATTGAGTCACACATGTAATTAAAAGAAAGTATATGATATTTTGATGTGGTCTTCCTAGAGAATACTATGTACCCGAGTCATTGTAAACCGCCTAATGTGAAACGTTTGTGGTGATCTAAAATCCACTATGTAAAGGATGGTTTGTGATCAAAACAACTTGAGAGAGAATGGTTACATGTATTCCAAGAAAAAATGATTTATGGTTGAGGGTAATCCAAGAAAACCTGTTGCATGGCTGAGGGTAAACCGAGAAAAACCAGAGCATGGTTATGGGTAAGCCGAAAAAAAACCAAGTTGATGATGATGTGATGAAGGGGGATGTATGAGGAAGAATGGTTGAATGAGCCATGGAGCTGAAAAGGATTCCTAGAGAACTGGCGGTTACAATGATTGATGACCCATGTATTCCGATAGATGGATTTATTTTTATATGGATGTCAATAATTAGATGCAGGTACAAGAGGAAGCAGACAAATATATGACCACATAGATATTTAGATAAGTAGTCATTAAGGGAGAGTGTTGGAATATGTAATTCCTACTTATCTAATATGTTTGTTGATGTATTGATAAGTAGAGCTAATCTCTATGTGGTTTGTGTGATCCTATTCTTAGGAACTTGTTAGAGAGTTGGATATGTGAGATCCTAGTTTGGTATGTGGTTGAAATATTCTCTCAATCTCTCCAATTATCATTGGAATAAGTTAGAACTGATAACTTCCTATGCACTCTATATAATATAGTCTAATGTATTGATATTTATGGTAATTGAATATTTGTGCATATCACTCTACTCTCCCATTTTATCATGGTATCAGAGCATCAGGGTTGGGCGTGACTCCCTCATGGGAGTTCTCAGGCACATGCAGAGAGTAGAGGAGTGTGTTTCCCGTATTGAAGTTTGCAATGCTGAAGTAAGGAGTATTCTTTCAAGAGAATCAATCACTGTAAGGATCGATGATCCAAGTTGTCGACAAGGTATGATATTGAAGAAACCCCAACCTTTTAACAAAGAACTACAGAATCTGTGAGAGAATAAAGTAAATCCATTGAGAAATTGTGGAGGAGATGCAAATCGTACCTGTCTTAGTCTGGTCTATGTGAAATTGTGTGAAGGAAGGGTTTAGGAAGAATGGTTGAATGAACCATGTAGATGAAAAGGATTCTTAGAGAACTAGCGGTTACAACGAATGATGGCCCATGTATTTTGGTAGATGGATTTATTTTTATATGGATGTCAATAATCAGATATAGGCACAAGATGAAGAAGATGAAGATATGACCAAATAGATATTTAGGTAAGTAGTCATTAAGGGAGAGTGTTGGAATATGTAATTTCTAGTTATCTAATATGCTTGTTGATGTATTTAGAGGTAGAGATAATCTATACGTGAGTTGTGTGATCCTATTATTAATAAGTTGCTAGAGAGTTGGATTTGTGAGATCCTAGTTTGATCTTTGATTGAAATATTCTCTAAACCTCTCCAGTTATCTTTAGAATAAGTTAGAACTGGTAACAACTTGTGAACTCTATATAATAGAGTCTAATGTATTGATATTTATGGTAATTGAATATTTGTTCATATCACTCTACTCTCCCATTTTAACAATTCATTTGTATTCTTTATGAAGGGAAGTCATTTGAATGATAAGTACAAAGAACATAGATGTTGTTCTAAAATATAAAAGAGCTTAGGCCAAGGGAAGTTGGTGTCCGTGGCAGTCGCGTGGAAGAAGCAAAAGTGTAGAAGCAACATAAGTGCAAAAGCATCAGAATAATCGTGGGACAAACAAGGTAAATTGTGTGCGCTATGTGGAATAAACAAACTTGTGAGCATTTGTTAATATGAATTACAGATTGTTGTAGCAAGTCTATGATGTAATATTTATTATGATGTATTGGTCCTTGAAATGTTTGATTTTGAAACTGGTATCTCCATGGGATGGAGTTTGAAATGTATGTACTTGCATCTACGTAACATGTGAGGGGAATATCGTGTAAGACCCGACTAGAGATGAATATTTCTTTGTCATGTATCCCTATTGATTTGTAGTGCAGAACCTCTATTATAGAGGTCTATAACACCTAGAGTGATCCATGTCACAGGTCGGTTGAATACTCTATAAGTGCACCATGTTGGTTGTGAACTCTCAGAGGTTCCTAGAAACCTTGATTTTTACATTCAATGGGAGTTCATCGAGATTTTTAATGAACCACGTACCTAAAATACATCCTACTAAACCGATGGTTGCAACAACTGATCACCCATGCATTCTGGTCGATGGTTGTCTCTTTATATGAACTTTGACATTTTGGTGATGCAGGATCAAGGTATGAAAAGAAAGGACTAGGTTGGACTCGACATACACTTTGTTGATTACAAGGTGCATCAATTCATAGGACTTGACGATGATGAATACCTAACCTGACGATTGTAAAGACAAGTAGTCCTTAAGGGAGAAGTGTTGGGATATGTAACTCCCACTTGTCTTTAGTGTGATAATGTTTAATTATTTAGTTTATTGGTCATTATTAGATAGAGTTATAGTCTCTATGAGAAGAAGTAGGTTCCTATATTTTAGGAGGTTATTGAGGCATAGTTGGATTGACACATTCTCTACAACTAGTTAGCTTTCTAGTTTTGTGAGAGGTTGATATATTTCCTCAATAGTTCATCAAGATAGTTTTTTTATATTGAGACAAAAAAATTGTAATTATATGTGACACAGAGCGAGGAAAAACCACAAAGATCAAATCATAGGTTTCATCTTATTTATTAAAAATAAAGATACAACGTTTATATGTATAGGCAGACAGTTAGGTGGACAAACAGTTATGCGGATAGTTCAACTATCGAGTAGTTGAACGAACAATATTATTTAACATAACCAGAGGATTAGTTAAAATTCCCCCCTTAATCTGAAGGGACATTTTTCATCCCGAGCATCATTCAAAAATTTTCAAATTTCTCACGACCCTAAGCTTTAATAAAGATGTTCGCAATTTTCTCTGAAGTGGAACATTGATTCAGATGAATGGTTTGAATCCCAACATGATGTCGAATTAAATGATATTTGGTATTGATATGCTTGGTTCAATCATGAAATTCTGGATTCTTGGCCAATTGAATCGCAAAAGTGTGATAAAAAAATAGAGGAGTTGAAGTCATTTGTTTCTCTTTTAAATCTTCAAGTATTTTCTGAAGCCAAATGATTTCTTTTGTGGCTTGATCTACTGCAACATATTCGACTTCAGTTGCAAAATTAATAGGTACAGTTTGATTTTGTGATCTCCAAGCGATCGTTGTTGATCAAATACATGAAATAACCTGAAGTAGACACTCCATGCTCTTTATCTTCGTCAAAATCAGAATTTGAATAACCAATGAGATGGAAGTCCGAAACTTTAGAATATTTGATGCCAAATGATTGAGTGCCTTTTAAATATTTGAGCACTTGTTCTGTTGCGTTCCAATGACCTTTAGAGGGTTGATACATAAACTTGGAAAGTATTCCTACAATAAAGGTTATGTCAGGATGAGTAGCAGTAAGATAAATTAAACTTCCAACAAGATTCATGTACTTTGTTGGATCTTCAAACATGTTGCCTTCATTTTAAGTAAGTGTTAGATTCTGCTCCATTGGAGTGGAAACATAACTACAATCCTGCATCCCAAATTTTCTGAATAACTCTCCAATATATTTTTTCTAAGAAATAAAAATGTACTTTTGTTGTTGATCTACTTCAATTCCTAAATAATAATGAAGTAATCCCAAATCAGTCATATCAAAAACCTTTTTTATCTATTTCTTAACAAATGTTATATAATCATCACTGTTTCCTGTGATTAGTAGATCATCAATGTATATGACAAGGTATACAACTGATTTACCAACCTTCTTGACAAATACAGTTGCATCATCTAGATTGAAATGTTTGTAGTTCAATTTCAGAAGATGCTTAGTTAATTTTTCATACCAAGCACGTGGTGCTTTCTTCAAGCCATATAAAGACTTTACCAGTTTACATACCTTATGCTCTTGACCTTTGACAACAAAACCTCCAGGAAGAGTCATATACACATCTTCTTTCAAGTCTCCATTCAAAAATGTAGTATTAACATCCATGTGATGAATTTTCCATCCTTTATGAGTTGCCAAGGAGAACATAGTTCGAATAGTGCCCCATTTTGCAGTAGCAATTTTTTTTTATGTGTAGTCAACACCTTCTTTCTGAGCATATCCTTTTGCTACAAGTCTTGATTTGTGTTTATCAAGAGAGCCATCAGCTTTATATTTGTTCTTATATACCCACTTGCTGACAATATGTTTGATTCTAAATGGAGGGGCCACCAACCTCCAAGTTCCATTTTTTTATGAGAGAATCATACTCTCTTTGCATTGTACTTTTCCATGCATCACTAGTTATTGCTTCTTGAAAGGAAGCAGGTTCATCAAAAACAGAAAAATTTAATTCACAGTCAAAAGAACTCTAAAAACTGTTACCTGAGTTTGAAGTAACATTTGTGACCAACTCGTCACATTTTCTTGGAAATGTTTTGGTCCTTGTTGATCTACGAACTGATTGTCATGATGTTTCCTCAACTTCAAGAGTTGGTTCTTCAAGAGATAATTCAAGGACAGGTTTTGATTCCTTGTTGTCATTCAAAATTTACTCTCCCACATTCTCTACATTATCTAATGCAGAACCAAAAGAAGAAGCTAATGTTGTCGAAGGAAATTTCAAAGATTGATCTAGAACATGAAACCCCCCTTCAAGATTTGGAAGTTCATTATCCCATTCATGATAGAATTTTTTAGAGTGAGATTGATCAAGTCGATCAAGTTGTTTGTCAACAACGATTTCATCTTTATCAAACTCAAGAAATATAACATCTCTAGAAACAATAAATTTTTTGTTTGCTTCATCGTAAAGTATATAAGATTTTGAAGTATTAGAATATCCCAGAAAAATGTGCTTCCTTCTTCTTGCTCCCAATTTATTTCTCTGTTGTTCAAGAATCAAAGCATAAAAGGTGGAACCAAAAACTCTTAAATTCTTGACAAGTGGAATATGGCCAGGCCAAATTTCATAAGGAGTTTTATTTTGAAGTGCAACTGAAGGACTTCGATTCTTAATGTAAAAAACACATAGGACTCCCTCTCCCCAAAACATTAATTTGACATTCTTAAAAAATATCATTGATTTGATCGTATTCAACAAAGTTCTATATATTCGTTCGGCCACACCATTTTGTTGTGGATTAAAATGAACAATGGTCTGAGGTTTGATACCATTGTTCTGCAAATATTTTTCAAAAACTGAAGATGTATATTTGCCACCATTATCAGTTCTAAAAGTTCCAATATTGAGTTGAGTTTCATTTTTAATCCATAAATGAAAATTTTTGAATGTATCAAAAGCTTGATATTTTTCTTTTAATAGATAAACCCATCACATACTAGTATAGCTATCAATAAAAGTCATCATATATTTATTTCCATTTGCGGATGAAACAAGCATGGGCCCACATAAGTCTGAATGAATAAGACCAAGATTTCTAGAAGCTCGATACATAGAGTCACGAAGATATTGTTTACTCTGTTTGCCTAAAATACATTCATTACATTGAGAAAATTGTCTTGGAATTGTAGGGAGCCCTTTAATTCCTTTCTGATTCATAAGCTTGAGACTCTCAAAATTAATGTGACCAAATTGAGCATGCCATAACAAACTCGAAGATAAATTACCACTATGTTGAGCCAAATTTGTTGAATTATGAACATTAATTGAGGTACCATTTAGTCTTAAAAGATTGTCATCTTCCACTCTAGTCATGACAATCATATTGTCAGAAGCTCTTTTAATTTCAACTATGCCACCAAACACATGAATTGAATGGCCTTGCTTTCTTATATGGATAAGAGACATTAAATTTCTTTTTAATTGTGGCAGATAAAGAACATCATGAATTACATAATCAACATATCCTGGTAATTTAAGTATAATTGAACCAATTCCGAAAGGTTTTAATTGTGACTTATCAACAAAATAAACTACTCCATCAATTTTAGCACTGAATGTCTCAAATAAATCTTTTCTAAATGCCATATGGCATGTGGCTCCAATATCTAATAACCAAGTGTCATTCCAAGAATAAAATGAAGTACTAAAAACTTCTTAAATGCCAAGATTGCAATATGCAACAACATAATGTGCAGATTCAAGAGAATTACCTTTCTTTGGTGGTTGCTTATGTTTATCTTGATTTTGCTCTTTCTTATCAGGAATCTTCTCTGAGGAGTTCTGCAAAAACTAGTTGTATGACCAATTTTTCCACATCTATAGCATTGTATAGATTTCTTATCTTTGTTTTGGTATTGTTGATGAAAAGATTGTTTGTCACCTTGATAATTTTTACCCCCCTGCCTCTAAACTACTTTCTACAATGACCTCTACTGCTAGTATTATGTCTAGCAAGACCATTATTGGACTTCTTCCCTTCATGTGCAAGACATAGAGTCTCAGCATTGGGAAGTGACTCCTTCTTCCCGAAGGCTTTTCCTCTTTCCACAATTTTCTCAACAATTTCATTTTTTCATCTAGCTTTAGAAAGAGATTTAAGATAGTGTGAATAAGTGGGGTAAAAAGATTTGATAAAAGCTATAAGTTGTAAATCAACTTCTACACCAGTGGCTTTAATATCATGGTAAAGATCTCTAATTTCAGAGGCTAGCTTAATTGGATCATTATCTTTCATCTCTAAATTGAATAATTTCATTATTATTTGAATAATTTCATGTTCAGAATGACAATCATAAAGATCATATTATCTTTCATCTCTAAATTGAATAACTTCATTATTATTTGAATAATTTCAAGTTCAGAATGACAATCATAAAGGTCATAAAGATCTTTGAGTTTTCGCTAGGCTTAATCTTTGATTTTACAAGAAATCATATATTTTCTTACCTCTTCACTCATTGAGGCAACGATCAAAGCATAGACATTTTTGTCCTTGCTCTTCCAGATAGAAAGCTCCTAATCTCCTTGGAATTTGTAGCCTCCTCTAGCTCACTGTGACATGAGCTATCATCTGAGTTCTCACCAATATTTTCACAAATACCATCCCACAAATCGTTAAAAATCAAAGTATGCTTGATTTTCCTGAACCCGATCACGATAATTTGCTTCCATGAGAAAGCACAACTCCTCTGAAAACCTAACTCCTACTATTGAGATTAAAGGAATGCATTTTTAAAAATTTTGTTCTCGAGAAAAAAATAAAAATTGAAACAATGTACCACCACTCCATCTCTTGCAGTAGTTTGTACATGTGGGGGTTCTCGGCCTCTTCAGTCAGGCTCTGCAGCAGATTCATTCCACATCTCGCGCTCCCGATAGATTTTTATTAACAACACTCCAAGTGTGAGTCCATGAGCGCGATTTTATTAACAGACAACTCCTTTACCTCCTCAGATGCGATGTCAGATTGGACAACGATCCTCCAGCGATACGTGATCTCAAATGGACATCAATCCAATAAGGCAACACCTCTCTTCCAACAAGAAAAACAACGCCTCTCTTCCACGCCAGGTGCTCAACTCCACGTAGGTGCTCCTCTGATGCAAGTGCGGAAGCTCCATGCGAATTTCGTCTCAGCCGCGCTCTGCTATCACTGACACAGAGCGAGGAAAAAAAACAGAGATCAAATCGTAAGTTTCATCTTATTTATTAAAATGAAGATACACTGTTTATATGTATAGGCGAACAATTAGACTAACAGTTCACCTATCGAACACTTGAACGAACAATATTCTTTAACAATATGTACTCTCTTTTTTGTTGATTAATAAAGTGATTAACACAATTTGGTTTTGTGTAATATTGTCTGTTCTCACTAGCCCATTTCCCAATAGCACCCTCCCTCTAATAAAAAGTTTTCAAAACTTCAAGATTTTCCACATGAAACGGGACCTAAACACTCACTAGCCCATTTCCCAATAGCACCCTCCCTCTAATAAAAAGTTTTCAAAACTTCAAGATTTTCCACATAAAACGGGACCTAAACACACAAGACGATCATCGGCATAAGGTTGGGTCGAATTTAGGGATTAACACTACATAATTAAATGGAATTGAACAGTTGCATCTCATCCCATAGACCGAGGTCTCCCTCGTAAATCTTGATGACATGTGGCATTTTCTTTGGTCCATCGCTCAGTAAGTAATCATGCTCGCACACTTGAGTCATTATTTTGTTGGGATAACTATTCAATTTGTTTTGTGCCAGTTCGCATTTCACGCCAGCATTTTGTGGTAATGGACTATTCATCCTTCGTATGCGGGAGGGTTTCTCAATTTCTTGCTTCTTTCTGTCAGGGTGTTGGTTCTTTGGGACTCGTTGTAGTTTCTTGGTGGTCGTAATGCTCGCTCAATGTTGGTTTTGATGGAGTATAGGTCCAAGCATACCCGGGAGTTCAGGCATCCACCTTCTCGTTGTGGTGATGCCCATGCACTCTAACCGACAGCGCATGCTAGGATTTCAGAAATTCAAGATTCTACCTACTCTCATGAATGAATGTATTTCAAGATTCTTTTTCTTTTAGGGAAGTCTTTTAAAAAGGTCATTAGCTTGTTTGAATGGAGAGGATTTGCTCTAGAGAGATCCATATTTTGTTCTTTATGTTTTAGAATCATGTATAAGCCTCGAGTCACAATTTTGTGGATTGTATGAGAGTTGTTTGCTTAGTCATGTAGCCTTTTTATCAATATATAAAATTCAATTTCTTAAAAAATCATGAGTATATATAATTCTTTAAAATCTAAAAAATTATCACTTAATTAAATTGAAAGGTGCTCACCTATTAATGGGCACAATTAATGATCTTTTAACCTTATTTAACCTTAAACCTTACTCTGATGACTATGCATTGAAGATGTGGCATATTCTTAGTCGTGCTCAAATCAATGGATCGATTTATTGTTCATAGCTTTCTTGCATTTACCAGGGCATCCATTAACATGTTTACTTTTTAACATTACCTAATCATTAAAAAATTACTATAAGGATATATAATTGCCACATTCCATTTATCAACCTAATCGTAAAGGTTCTGTTACCACAGACGGATTACCACAAGCGTTTTATATTGGGGGCATGCATTCGCAGTGTATTGGGACACGCGTACGCATTATCAGCCGCGTACGCGTTATCAACCCCTACCCTTCTGCGTTCTCAGCCTTTGAGTTAGCGGTGATATAATTCTATATAATTAATGTTAAGTAGCGATGAGATATTCGGGATTTTCGCCATTTAGCTTTGCCATCTGAAGCTTCAATGATGAATTTAGAGGGTTAATTAGAAACCAGGTCCCTTTATTTCTATCTCTCTACTCGTTTCTGCACAGTTTGATCGGCTGCGACTAGCCAGAACAATTCTTTCCATGTCTAACGCTGACGAAGTGGTATCCGTCAAAGCTGGCACAGTGTCGTTCTCGGTCACGAAGGGCGGTCGGCAGAGGCTGTCGATAGAATCTCAGAGGAGGCCTGCGAAGAAAACATGGCCCTTAATGATAATGGGCACAATTAATGATCTTTTAGCCTTAAACCCTAATCTGATGACTATGCATTGAAGATGATGGCTATGCATTGAAGATGCTTCGCATATTCTTAGTCCTCCTCAAAAATCAATGGATCAGATTTATTGTTCATAACTTTCTTGCATTATCAAGACATCCATGCTTTATGTTTACTTTTAACATTTACCTAATCACATTAAAAATTACTGTAAGGATATATAATTGCCAGATTCGTTATCAACCTAATGCAGCCAAACTTTCATATTACCGCACAGACGGATTACCACAAGCGTTTTATATTGGGGGCATGCATTCTCAATATATTGAGGACAGCGTTCTCAACCGCTACCTTTTCGGCCTTCTCAGCCATGAGTTAGGCTGTACTGAATATATGTAATTAATGTTCAGCTTCGAGGTTAGCGGCTGTGCTAGTTATATGTAATTAATGTTCGTAGCGATGAGATATTCCATGATTTTAAACGTACAACGTTATATACAGAAGCTTCTCCTTCAATGGAATTTAGAGGGTTAATTAGAACAGTCCCTCTATTTCTATCTCGCTACTCGTTTCTTCATAGTCTGATCCGCTGCGACTAGCCAGAACAATTCTTTCCATGTCTAACGCTGACGAAGTGGTATGCGTCCAAGCTGGCACAGCGTCGTTCTCGGGCACGAAGGGCGGCCGGCAGAGGCTGTCGATAGAATCCCACAGGAGGCCTGCGAAGAAAACATGGCCCTTAACATCCTCCGCTCCGTTGAGGGATCCCAGTCTTCTCCGAGGATCCTTCTCCAGCAGCCTCAGAATGAGATCATGGAGAGTAGAATGGGAGCCGGTCAGCCGAGGCTTCATACACAGAATTCGCCGGTAGGTCTCCTTCTTGTCGGAGCCCCTGAAGGCAGTCATCCCATATAACATCTCGTACAATAAAATCCCCAGAGACCACCAATCCACCGAGAAATCGTGCCCGCAACCGTTTATGATCTCGTGAGACCGAGAAATCGTGCCCGCAACCGTTTATGATCTCGGGAGCCACGTACTCTTCCGTTCCAACAAAGGAGTTGGACCTTCCTGAACATGTGTTTCTCCCGCTAATTCCGTCTTCGCTTTCATTCGAACGCTGGCGAGAAGAACTCCTTTTCTTGGAACGTAGGACAGAACTTAGGGTTAGGGTTAGGCGCTCTCTCAGTCGATTAGGGGAATTACAACGGAGTTTTTCTTGTGAGAGAGCTGCGCACGATTGCTTGCGGGGGAGCGGAAGCCTGGTGGAGAGACCGAAGTCGGTGAGCATGATGTGCCCGGAGCTCTGCACGAGTATATTCTCCGGCTTCAGGTCTCTGTAGACAATTCCCTGTCCGTGAAGGTGCTCCAAAGCTAAAACCACTTCGGCCGCATAAAACCTGAAATCATCCCGACCACAATCAGAAAGTTGCAATGGCAAGATAATTTCCAGACAAACCCATAATACCATAATGGCGAATACGCATATATCTATCGGTGGAATGCTCACCGAATTGCGGACTCGGAAAACATCCTATCCGGCTGAATTTTCCTGAGACGATGGAGATCACCGCCCGGGCAATATTCGACGGCCCAACCGACAATCTTCTCCGTCTCGACTACGCCCATGAGGGATGACAGGAAGGGATGTCGTAAGGAGGAGAGGATCTCTCTTTCCCTCCCTATGGCTCTCAGTTTCTTAAACCCTGCATCCTCCCGTCTGCTATCAACTTTGGTTTTGACTTTGACAGCAAATGGATGGTCGCAGCCCTCCCTTACGACCATGAACACAGTGCCCATGGCCCCTCGTCCAAGCACCCTGAGAGCCCTCATTTCTTCTATGGCCATCAGCACGATCTTTTTGTTGGGCTTCATTTTCTGCTCATCATAAGCATAGCTTGCAGGCATCCCTATAATTCCGACTCAGATAATGCAACGCCCACCACTGGGTTTTGTCTTGTTTAAAGGCTGATGGCTGTGAAAGAAAACGGAATATTTGGCGGACAAAGTCGAACGAATGGCGGCCTTTGTAAGTTACGTTGCAGAATATGCGGAGTAAATAGGAGAGGATATGCGTATTCACGTGCAGGGAAGACAAAGTTGGATCATATTCTGATAATATTGGACAGCTGGATTAGATATCATAGTCTTTTCATCCAATTGCCAAAGCCTACTTAACAGATATCGAATCTCTACCATTATACTCCGTAGCACAGAGAATGCCAAATCTAACTCTTACATATTCCAGTATCAACATTTTTCATCCCTCATAACAGAACTATGGTGCCGTGAAAAAGTGATTCGAACGACTTTTCGACAGGTAGGGCATTGTTCATAATCTAGACAAATTTCATTTTTTTCATAATCTATACAAATTTCATTTTATTTAAGGTTTTTATATTTTTTATTTTATTATTTGATTGTTTTAAATTATTTTTTTATATTCAATTTTTTTTATTTGAAGATATAATTTTGATAATGTTGAAAATTTTGGTAGTGTAATAAAAATTTTGAAATTGAAATTTAATATTATTATATGTCATATCCTTTAGAGTTATGTTCAAGTCCAATTTTGGTATCTCATTTTTCATTTTATAGTTTGGTTCAACCAATATTTTATGGGGACTAGGTTTTTTAACCTAGAGCTTACAAATACTTTGTTATAAGTTATGGATGAGTCTCATTTTTATTCTATGTAACTGAGTTGTATACTTAAACATTTGTTAACATTCGCTAACACTTAATTTCGCATATAACAAAAAACATGTGAAACACAAGAGATACAAATATAGTGTGGGCGACACCAATGGTGCCTAATCTCGGCTTTGTTTATTATATTGCGAAACAAAAACAAAGATTTACAAAGAGGGTGCCATTGTTCTAGTTACATAGATGAGAAGAGTCTCGCGACTCTGCCTTATACATTAGAGTTGTCCGGACCTACAATTTTGTCAGACCAAGACTCCCCCATATTGTTCCTCCTTGCCTCAGCCTGAGTTGCACCCCACTTGTGCCCTACCTTGAAGCTCCATGTCTCTTTCCTTCCCTTTCTTCTTCTCCTCCTTTGGTTGTGAGCCCTTGCTCTTATAGGGACTCCAAGGGTCACTTCTGTGAAATGTCATGTCTTTTGGGTGTGTCGCGCCTCTTCACACATTGTCTCACTCAACCAACCCATTGTGCCCCTTTGTGGATCCAGTGCACCCAAACAAGCTCATTCGACATTCAACTGCCCAATCTCTTGGACTGGTGTGCCCCACCCTTGGGAGCCTGCTCCTTTCCTAGTGCTCTTCCTTGTGTCGATCTTCATGACTCTCCATGGGTGTGTCAATGCGGTCGTCCAACCTCTTCAGTGCGTCTATGCTACCAAGAGTAGACAAGACCACTACTTGGGCATGCTCCCAAGTTGTCTTGCCCTTGCCCAAACACAACCCATGTCTCCATCATCTGTCACAAGGGAAGAAGGGCATGTTCATCCTTCGGCTCTCATGTCACAATTGTGCCCCAAGGTGCTCTTGTCCATGCCCATAATACAAGTTCATTCCTAAACGATTGTTCTCTCCTTATGAACTTTGTCTATCCCATCATCGAATCTTCCCAATGAGCGTGTGCACTTGTTAAGTTTCACGGAAAGCCTTACAATATACATAATATATTTTAAAAGAAAGTGTTTTTCATTTTCAACTCTCAAAAATTCTTTAAATACACGATGTTTTAGGAACTTTTCAATGTCATGTTTCACTATAAAGGCTAGTGAGAATTTTTTTTTTTTTTTTTATGTTTATTTTGTTCTCTACCCTAATTAAAATAAACAATATTTTTTTATCTTTTAAATTAGGTTTGATTATGTCTTTTCTAATATTTTAATTTTTTCCAATACTATATTTTTTTATCACATCACATTTTTGTCAAAATTTAAATGTAATAATATTTTTGATTATAAAAATGATTTTTTTAAAAATATCTTTATGCTAATTCCCCTAAAATAACAATCCGTTTTCACTATAGTATCTTTATGCCAACTCGAATAAAATAACAAGTTGTTTTCCTTAGAGTTTAATAAACTTTAATAAGTCTTGTTTATCTTATTTTTATAAGTGAAATACTTAATCATAATCATAACCATATTTTAGATAGAAAAATCTCACTTTTATTAAGATAGAAAATTTCACTTTATTAAAAAAAAAAAAAGAACTTGAATGTAGTGTCCTTAACCTCAAATTTATAAAAGTAATATAAAATACTTTTAAATTTACTTGATCTTTCTTCAAAATTCTCTGAAACTAATTTAATTTCAACTTTTAAAAGGAACGAAATATATAGCTGCTGGTACTAAAGATTGGCAAAGGTACATTTAACCTATGTAAGTCCTTAAAAAAATTAGGACAGATTTGTTGATTTATTCTTTTATCTTTCGCATTAGAGTTGTTGATATAGCTTTGTTATAATTTAAAATATCAATCATTTCATTTTATGAGAGATTATATAAATTATTTCTTATATTTATTTCCTTTCATTTAATTTTAAAATATCACAAAAGTTAAAGTGCATATCTGGATGGTGGTAAAATGTATTAGAAGTTAAGTGAAATGTTTGGTGAGAAAATTATGTTTGATGGTGAGTTAAGTCATCTTCATTGAGAAATTAAAAGTATGATTGTACATGTAATTGATAGAGTATCATTAAAACATATATGGAGCACGATTTTAACTAGATTTTTCGATGTGTGGTGTTTTTTATATAATTTTCGATTCTATATTTTGATGTAAACTATTGAAAAAGACATAYTAATAAACGAACTTGGATGGTATATTTTGATACARTTATTGWAAAAGACATTTTAATAAAATAACTATATTTTTACATGTATTTGATTTTTCAAGCATCGAATCRATGTGGTAACTTTTAACTTATATTAYTAGTGCATGTAATCAATGTTGTGAATTKTAGTCTACATTGCTATCGTAAATTGWACCTTATCTTTTCTTTTCGTTGGTACCAAAACAAAGTTAYAGGGATAATGGTGCAAAYYTTCAKACTTTGAAGGTAAAAAGAATAATTTATGGAAAARGTTATTTCCTTAGTATCGGTTCTTKCAAGTGTACGCTTCATTATAARTATTGGAGARTAAACATGTAAATGTGAATGGTTTTTAAATACGATGGATATAGCTTAAGGGGTATGATGATCCCAAATATTGCAATGTATTGACAAAACAAATGGAAGTAAAAGAGAAGGCCGGCTTAGCCATGTTCTTAATCCAAAGTGTTTTAGGCAAGAGCATTTCTCCTATAAACTTTGTATCGAAAATTGTTAGGGAAGCTTGCAACGCATTATTTTTTTTTCAAGGAAAAGCTAAATATTTTTTTGGTTTATTTGCAAAATTTCTAGAGAGAATTTTAAAATCTTCAAATGAAGGACAATAACGAATACTTAAATTTTATGTTGGGGTGAAAGATATTGAATTTTATGTTGGGGTGAAAGATATTGTTTTAACAGTAGGAAAAAATAGGGATATGACAAGGTTGAGATTGGATTATCTCAAGAGATCATTATCATATAATGGAAGTGGATTATATAATATTTTAGAAATTTTAAAATGCATAGTTGAATCAAAGGATAAATTGGAGAAGAAAGAACCGATACTAATTGTTATCACCAAGTTCCACTCACTTGCAATATTTGAGTGTTCCTACTTGGAAATATCACCAATCCATGTATAACATTCATAATGTTGTCCATAACATCATAACATTGATATTTTGGGACTCATTAAGCCTAGTCAAACTCATAGTTAAACTATTTATAGGGTGGTGTTCATTATCAATTATTAGCCACACTACTGACATATAGATAATCCATTGAGATCTATGAAACCCTTGTAAACCCAAAAAATGGCTACTTTGTCATTCATAAATGTGTGCATATTTGTCGTACAATGTAGTGGGTATGTCTAGATTAGTTGGAATTCTTTTATTCATAAATATAAAATCACTTGGCCTTCCTTAATGCCCACTAACCTTATGGATTTTCATAAATGAATGAGGAGAGTCAATATGGAAGTTAGTTTAAGATTGGAGTTGTGTTTCCTATCTATATAATGAAGCCACATGGATGCATTTCATAAGACGAAAAAATAGCAAGGTTATGATACCAAAATTGAATTGGAGAGCTCAAGAACCATCATTCATATCTCTTTATTATTTGATTTTATTTCCATCCACAAAGACATTCCTCTCCTCATAAACTAGATTTGGAAATTTAGAATACAAGGAGGCAGTAGGAACCTCCCATAGAAAGATTTGAAGTTCACTTGCTACAACAAACTCTTTTTAATAGTTGCATTGTTAGTTTATTGATTTGTTTATTGGAATAAATCAAACAATGTTCTTTCCCACAATAATGATTTTGTAAATTTTGTTGGTTATTGAATTCATAATTTAGAACTTGCATTATTTATGTTAAGGTTAAAGGATATTTTCATGTGATCCATATGTCCTTTCAATATTTGTTTGTACCTAATTTAGTAGCTAGATATGTTAGGTTTTTGGGTACACTATTGTTATAATTTACCCACAATAGATTAACAACTCCACTAGGCTATTTGGTCCAATATCTCACTCTTCATTTCTTATATTATTACCTCTATCTCACTCTTCATTACATTCTACTAGTTCATATTATTAATGACATTATTGTTTTCCTTAACAATCACCTTTAAGGTACCATTTCCTTAAAACCTTATTTTTTCATATATCCTAGCTTTTGGTGCATATATTCAAGTACTTTATATGTTATTCATGTAAACATTATATGAGTTTATCACTTTCCACATACGTAATCCATTATAATGCTTGCATGACTTTCTTATGCACCTAGTCCATCGCATATGTCTACCATTCATATAGATATCAATTATGTCAATTGCATGATTTTTTTAGTTACGCATCTATGTTGACTAGAGCCTATGCAATCTAACTCAATTTTTTTCTTCCTTAGTTTTATCTCAACATGATTAGAGTTTTTTAGGTGGCTTCAGTTTTTGAGCAATTATTGGTTGTCTTATGTTTTTTTCTCTTAGAAAATAAGAAGGAAATTGTAGGTAGGAAAATAAATACCTTTATTTCAAAAACTCATTTCATTTAGAGTTCTTTTTTTTCCTTCGCATTTCTAATTTTCAAAATTAATTCACAATTTTACGTTTATTAGATTTGAATTTCTCACAAAGTTAAGAAAAGTAGTTTGATAGAGAAAGAAATCATTAGATTTGGTATCTATTTAGTTCTGTGTATTTTATTTTTCATAAATTTAATCTGACATTTGATCTGTAAACTATTGTGGATATTCCACTAGAGAATTCATCAAAACAAATCTAATAAAATACTAAAATCTTTACTATGAAGGTTAATTTCCTTTAGATGTTGAATTCTTTAATTACTATTTTTCTTCTTAAAATGTATGAAATAGATGAAATGTGAAAAATAGAGAACATAAATTAATACTCACACACCATCCACAAATAAACAAAATATATAACCTTGGAAACTCAATACTGGAAAGAATCTAGTTAGATGTGGTCGTTGTGCTCTCTTTTCTTCAAATGCAAGTACAAAGAAAGAAGAACTCTCTATGGAGTTTCCTATGACACTATGGAATGCATGGCTACTACACAATATCACATGCACTATTATTCTTTCAAACTACCACTCCTAAGTGCTCTTCTCAACTATGGAACAAATACAATGCTAAAAATGGATCCCCTTCTCCTCATGGCATCCCTATATTTAAAATCTCTCCATAGTCATCTAGGGGTATGGTTTCGTCTTCGTCAACCCTCAATTGTGATAAGGTTTTGGACCTAGCCCCATACATGAAGTTTCTAATCTTCTCAACATTCTTTTCTCTCAATTCATCTCATGTGAGTTCCTCCCTTAGTCCTCCTTGATGTCCAAATAAAACATCTAAAGGTGAACATGGAAAATACCCAGATAAAGTTTCAAAAGATGACTTACCAGTATAAGTGTGGACTTCTCTATTACAATATTTTTGTACATAGATCATATGTTCATCCTATGTCTTCAAATGTTTTTTATTGTAACCCCTAAAAAGATGCACCATAGTCATGTTCACTTCTTATATCTTCCTGTTTATCTGTTGATGTAATTCTATGGATATCTTCAACTAAGTTCTCCCACAATGTAGTCCAAAATGTACTGAGAAATATGGTATCCCTATTTGATATTATGCTACTTGGTATCCCAAAATGCACTCAGACCCATTCAAATAACATGTTTTCTTGTTGTTGTTATTTTATGGTCTTTCTACAAAGCATGATAATACACATCTTGTTGAACCTATCAACAACAACAAATAGATAGTCATGTCCCTTCCTTGTGGTTTCTAAAACTCCCACAAAATCCACAGAAATTCTTTCCCTTGGTCGATTGGGTATAGGTAAGGGATGACATAAACATTTGTTCATATTATTGGACTTTCTAGTACAATAAAGTAAACATCCTCTAATATACCATGCTACATATTCTTTATTTATGGGTTATTACACATATCTTTATAAGTTGGAAACTATCTTCTCAACACCAAAATCTACTAAAACCATGGAGGTGTGACCTTGTCTAAGAATTTGTAATCATTCACCTTTATGGACACAGAGCTTATCGATCTTGTATAGTAACCCATTCTGAAAACGATAATCATCATTGTCATCACCTCCTTCTATTCCCCCCCCCTAGCTACTGAAACACCTTGTTGAAGTCAATATCTTCTATGTATGGATATCTATATGAATCATGGGTAAAATTATCCATGTGTATCAAACTTACCAAGGATGTAATATTGGATGTGGGTGCCCTTGAAAGAATATTTTCCAACCTATTTTTAATTCCCTTCTTATACTTGATGACTAGATGAAATTGTTTTAAAAACCCCATCCACTTGCAATGTATTTTTTGTTATTACTTACTCTAGTCCTGCAAATATTGTATAAACTAGTTATATATGTAGATGATGGTCTCCTTTCCCATTATATAGTGCTTCCACTTCTTGAAATCTTGAAATAGGGAATATATTTCCTTTTCATAGGTAGGATAGTTGAGAATTTCCCCATGAAATATTTTGGAATGATAGCATGAAAGCCTTGCTCCTTGGACGAAAACCTTTTCCATGGCATGCCCACTTGCATATATCTCCACTTCAAAAGGATTTTGCAAGTTTGGTAATGCAAGAACTGGTGCTTGAATGATATTTCTTTTCAACTAATCTAAATCATTTTGGTGATTGTTTCCCCACTGGAACCTCTTACCACACATTTTTATAGTGTGGAGTGGCATATCTACTACTAAAAAATAATCTATGAACTTACGCAAGTACTGTGTTTCCCCAACAAAACTTCTAGCTTCACTGAAATTTGTAGGAACTCACGATTTCATGATGACCTTGATACTTGTGGGATATATCTTGAGCTCTCCTCATCCAATCACATACCCCAAATACACCAAATAATTTTGAGCAAACTACATTTCTTGAGGTTAACAAGTAGTTGGTGCTTCAACTAAATCTCTAACACATGCATGAGATGTGATATGTACTCCTACCAGATATCATTATAAACTAGTATAGAATCCCAATATACTATAACAAATGAATCTAGATATAGGCGTAATACATCATTAATCAATATCATAATTGTATCTAGTGCATTAAATAAAATAGAAAACATGACAAGCCATTCATACAAACCTTTCTTTGTCTTGCAGAAATTATTGGAGGTGTGTTCTTCCATGAAAATTACCTAGTGGTATCTCGATTTGAGATCCAACTTGGTGAAATACTTTATGTTCTATATTGGATCTAATATATCATCAATCTTGGGTAGAGGGTATTGATTTTTTATTGTAGTCTTATTCAATGCTCTGGAGTTGATACACATTCACCAAGTTCCATCATTATTTGGTACAATTATGATAGGTGACACATGTTGGCTCACTTGTGAGTATCCTTCTTAATGCTAGGGGGGTTGATGACCCAAAGTTCATCTAGAGTTGATCAAAAAAATACTAAGTCGTCGACATATGAATCCTCAATTTATGACTGAAGAAGGTCTCACTCAAGATACCATGAGAATCATAGAGACCATATGGTCTTGTGTCGGTGAAAAAGGGTTAAGCTACATAGGGAAGTCTCTTAGGATGACATTCACGCATTCCATTACAATTAAATAAGATATTAACAACATGCAACATGACCATATTTTTTGATTGAAATCATAGTCAACACATTGCATGATAGGAATAACAATAGATTTATATTATTTCCATTCCAACAATGGCATACATGGACCAAGGGACTTATATTTCATCAAAAACAATGTCCTATTCTCTCATACATTCTATCAATAATTCATTACAAGGTTCCATGCACTTTATCTTAGACTCTTCACATACTACTCAACTGACTTGATTACAGACTCCTTACAAAAATGGTTCTAGCCACATACAAAAATAAACTCACAATAAGACTCATACGAAAACTAGCCAAACTCATTTCTCTTCTCTTCTTTGTTAGTGACCTTAGTATCTCCAAAATATGAACTCATCTCTATGTATTCACTGATCCTTTTTCATTCCTTATCTACTTTGACACTTTGGAAATTTCACCTCTAATCCACTTGCTCTGCCTCCTGCTAATCCCTCATTATTTTTCCACCCGCATGAATCCCACATGGCCTCTTTGGATTCATGGTAGTCTTAACTAAATTTCCAGTTCATTCCTTAACTGCTCCACGATCTCTCATTCTTCCTAAGTTAATAATTCAACAACATTCTTGAATATATTATTCTTTATTTTGATGTGCATGTGGTATCTTCTTTATTCCTGGTGCACATTGTGGAACTATGATTGGCACATGTGCCTTATTTCATCCATAACACCATTGTTGATTTGCACAAAAAAATGTAGTGCACACACAACTATTTTTCGTCACACACATGATATTCACTCCAAAACATTCGATGCAAACAACGCCCAAACACTATTATTTTGCGCATCCTCGAGCCAATGGCCTTGATCATGGTGTGACTAATGCCACATGAGGAACTGTCTTCATGAGTTTTTAAAGGAACTCCTTGAATTGACTATCATATTCCTCGAGGGTGGTATGGATTTGTTGAGTAAGTTGAATGACTTCATCTGTATCATTTGTTGTGACCTATGGAGATTTCATGTTCATTTTCTCCATTTTCTTTATCATGGAGGTGACTGCAAGTTTAGTATAAAACACTTTAGCCTTATAAGTAGTGTTTTTGACAAAATTAGAAATCATTTTCTACTCCACCCACGTGACAATAGTTTCCTTAGTCTTTCTCGTGATGGATATCATCGCAACTTGGTTCTAAGTTGGAGGTAGGGAATCCACACTACTCTTTTGTAAGGCGACCTCAACTTCAACCATGTGAACCTTGCCATCAATAGAGTTGAATTATAACATATTTTGAAAATGGTTATAGGGAGTAAAAGTGTATTCGACCAACCATGAAAAATCCTTAATTTTGGTTTAGTCCTTCTCGATGGATTCCTTGGCCACAGTAATCTTCTGTTGCATATCCAAACCTACTAGTTAAAATTGTTGTAGATGAGTGTGGAGTGCAAGGTTCTGCGACTCCAAAACTTGAAGATGAGCCTTTACGGCTGAAAGTTTGAGATAGGGGAGAATATCCAGAGATACCTTCAAAATTTTATTTATCTTCTCATACAACTCGTTGATTCATCCCACAAGGGTTTTGAAGGAGGTACTACTTTCAACATGTTGATCCCTCTATTTGAATGAATTGATACTTTTGTGTCATGTAATTGTTGCAATATTTAGTGAGCCTGAACCTTCTACAGATAGAGTGCATAAGTTTGATTGTGCACTACGATTTCTACTTGGTGTTGTTGTTGAAGTTGTTCATTATCTAGACTAAGCGTCTTCTGTCACTCCCCCAACTTTGTAAGTAAGATGGTAATGTAAGTTTTCACTACTAGAGTAGGTATTAGAGCTAAATGGATTCCCACATTAGCCAAATGAATCGAGGTGACTAGAAAGGGGTCAAAAATTATTTTCCATTCAGGACCACTTGTTGGTGCAGAATTGGTGACCAGGATTCTCAGAGGTTACGAACAAAGGTATCATTGTAGTCTAACTGTGCTGGCATATTCAACCTCTTGCAAGGGAAGGAATTCTCACCTTAAGAACATCTAAGACTTTGTATGATAAAGCGAGTTAAGTAGGACACACCATTAGAAATGACATATTGCAGATCAGATTCATACTTAATTGGGACAAATCCTATTATCATAAGTCTAAACGTAATTAGGAATTTAGGAATACATGTTGTGAAGCCTACAGATAAGTTTGTACATGAACAAAGTGTATTAAACAATGTTGCATATAAAAATTACACATTATTAAACATGTTACATGAAAAGAAGACCAAGTATTCATCCATAACAAAACAAAATTTGTATGCCTGAATACTCTTTTCTATATTATTATATCTCAGAATGGTAAACATAGGGAAGGTCTCTCATATCATAGCTTACAAAAGAGAACAATAATTAGTTGTTCACTTGGCAGATAGATCCTATCTAATTAATCTCATCTCAACTAATACAACATCGGAATATCATCAAAACAGTACAACAAAAAACATGTCAATTCTAAAAATCCCAACCCTTTCCTGTTACATTTCCCCCAATTTATGTCATTTTCTTGGTTGTTTCGTGATTCCACTCCTCTAGTTTCTTTATTTCTCTTTGTCTTTTCTTACACTTAAAGCTTCTAGTATTTTATTCTTCTTTCTCCAACTAGTTCATCACTCATTTTCCTTACTAGTGCAATGGCAGATAGCTTTCCACTAATTAGAGTTCTCATTTCTATGTTCTATTGTTACAAAAAACTTTTATAAATATACAAAACTTGGAGGTACTCAAAATAAAGGGCCTGAACATAACCTTCGACTCATCCTGAGTCAAATTTTTGTTGGTTTGTTTTGGTCCCCTTCAAATAATTTGCAGTGATTTCTGTCGAAAAATTTCATATTACTTGACTCTGTGCTTCCCTTTCGTTGATAAAATTGACTTACCCAAAAAAAATTACTATGCGGAATTGACATCAAGTATGTAAATGTTGGTATCCAATAGAGCATTCCAATCTGTATCAGCAAGTGCATCCAACTACTACAGTGGAATGTATTTCACTTGTACTATAGGTTGGAACTGTTGTAGTGTTGTCTTCGTGACTCTGTTAACTTCATCTATATCATCCATCCTATCATCCTCAACTTGGATATCTACAAAATTAGTCAATTTGTCTATAGAATAAACAATGCTACTATGTTCTGCATGCATCTTCTTAAGACTAGCGTACAACTCAACCTAACCCAATCTATAACCATATAAAAGAGTTAATGACATTCCTCAGCCCGGGCATGCATCAAGGATTTAAAATGGGTACCTTCTTCAATTGCATATGTAAGCTTGTGGAGGAGATTTGTTTTCTCCTTTCCATTTAACTTGGATGTGGCTATCTCCTATTGCAGACTATATTGTTTAGCGACCAATTGGGACCATGCGTTGGCAATAAGGTCAACTTAGTCAGGTGGCCCAACTAGTGTGATATATTCTAGTAGTTCAGGAATGACCTGGAAGAAAGATGGATATACTTGATAAAACTTATCACCAATGGTTGCAATAGTGGATTCATCTTGTACTCGCAAGCTCTACTTAATTTCTTTGGTAGCAGTGGCTTCAGTGACAACCTCACATAAGGATTTTGTTTTTTGTGTGAGGGATTAATTATCCTGTTCGACTGTTGCGATCCTCCATTCCAGTTGATCAGTTGAGGCCTAGGTAAAGTGTATAATATGTGTTGTATCCCATGTGGACAATTATCCAATGATGGAAATGGAATCCCAAGGTGGTCATGAAGAAACCGTGAAGCAAGCGACTAACCACTTGTGATAGATCACTAAAAAAATATCATGGTACCAACATCCTATGGTGTAGGTGAGTGCACTTCGAGTCTCCATAAAATATAATTGGTGATCTCTAGTGGAAGTATTGTAAGAACCTTTGTCTAATCTAAGAAAAACTCCAATATAGATCTTCGATGTTGAGGATCCTCTAGAAAAGGAACAATGTATTCCTTAACAAAAGCAATGGTATGTGCTAATTGAGTATCATATTGGGTGTTAAAAGGGTCCTATGGAGGTTCCTAATCCATCAGAACATGATTTTCAGGACTTCTCTCAGTTTGTATCTAATTTACCATCTCGAGAGTCGAGTGTTGGGGGATTGGAAGTTACAGGATCTAGGGAGACGTGGGAGAGAGTGGACCAATAGTTATAGTTGGTTTAGCACTAGAGTTAGGCAAAAGTGTATCAAATTGAGTGTGGGGGAGAAATAATGGAGGCATGTAAACAACCATTGTGGACCCACTGGTCCATGGAAGGTTGGATTCCTCAACAATAGTGGAAGGTTGGATATATTTGCGATGGTCATCAAGGATATGGATGATCGGGTTTGTGGATGGGAAAGTGAATGAGGTTGAAAGTTTAGACCACGTCTAGGGTTTTGTGGTATGCACTGGAGGGGGTTTGGTATACTTGGAAAGTGGGGCAATGTGACTTTATAGATGGATAGAGGAAAGGAGGGTAGCCTCAATGATGGAAAAATCACTGGAAGATTGCGATTGGGATTTGGTACAAAACTTATTATGAGGAAAAAAAGAAGTCAAGACGTCCTGCATTTTCTTACCTAAGATCATAACATCATCATGAATGGAAGAGAATAGAATATGAAGTGTGTCACTGGCCAATGCTTCCTCTTTGGATTCCTGTATATTGTCCTTTGAACTGGTAGGTGTCTCAGTTCTCTTTCTCATACTAAGGCTAGCATCTGATGTCCTCGTTGGAGCAGACCTTTGTGCAATGACGAGAATCGCATAAGAGACACTAGTCTTCTTCTTTTTTACAGTCACCCCAGGCCACGAGGTGAGTTATTTATCAATCCCAACTTCATCCAAGTAAAATGGTAATGGTCGCATATTAAAAAGAGATGGGTCCATGTTGGTGTAATTAATTGTCTACTTAAATCATCCAATACATTAATTGTCAACCCGGGGTATGTCCTTCTATTTCAAAGTTATTGTGCAAAGTCTATGCATGAAATAAGTTCCAACTAACATTGTTATCTAATCATGGAAATAAAATACTTGTTGTAGACTGAAATGAAATACACCACTTGAAATAAAATCACTCTCACACTTGCTTAAATGGGAAATTAAATCACACTTGCATAAATTAAATTAAACTCAAAACTAGATTCACACCACTCTTACAGAAACTCAAATCACTCTTGTAGTGATCCAGATTTTATGAGTAGAACGAAATGACTACAAATTATTAACAGGTGCTTAACACAAAATAGCAGAGATATAGTAAAACTAGTTTTCTATTCAATAAGGAAATAAGTTGAAACTGTAAAATGCAGCAGAAAACAAGCTTGTTGGAATGGTGACAGTTTATCTTTGAGAAGAGATGTGATGGTTGCACTAATTTGCAATAATATGGTTACAATGAGGCTTTGAAGGCCTTTTTACAATAAGAAGGAATGTCAAAATCCCTAGACATCCAAAAACCTAACCCGAGGAGATGAAGCGCCAAAAGTTAGGTGGGCCCCATTTGGGTAGGTCATTACATGAACTTCTTGGGGTCGTAACGTTTGCATACGATCTTTGTTTGATGCGCTCAATACCTCATTAGAGAGATATATTCGAGGACTAAAACTTTTGTGTGAGAAACATCGAAGTAACTTCGATGTTTCTCCCCATTTTCCCAAAAAAACATCGTTTAGGGCCTCAAAATGGCTCCGGAAGTTTTAGGACCCGAAAATTGCTAAAAATAGTAAATTACCAAAATTGCCAGAAAATTGTTTTGATCCAGTTGGAAAGGGTGGGTGGCCATCAATATCCACTTGGATCAATCCTCCCTCCTTATGAAGCAATGGTCTCCATTGCATTTAGTTCCTCCATCATATGAGGAAATTTCTGTTGAATTTGGCCCTGGGTGAGCCACTTGCCTTGGTGCAGGAGTTGCCTTTCTTTGACGACTCGATAAAGATGGATCCTTTTCTGTTGAGTGCCCTTGATCTGTGTGTCCACAATGTGATCACATGATGCATATTGTATGCAGTCAGGGTTGAGCTCTATTGGTGTTAGTTGTTCTACTACTCTTGAGGAGTCCAATAATGGTGGGAAATAAGGTTGAAGGAGATCCACATTGAACACTGGGTGCAGGCCAAGGAGAGGAGGAATGTTGAGCTCAAAATCATTATCCCCCATGGCCTTGTTCATGGTGTATGGCCCATAATGGAGTGGATGAAGATTTCGATGAGGTCCTGTAAGGCGTTCTTTCTGCAAGTGCAAACAAACTTTGTATCCCACTTGAAACTTATGTGCCACCCGATGTTGATCATGGCACTGCTTGTACTTGTCATTGGACTTCTATAGGATATCTTGAACCTGATGGAAGATGTGTTATATCCTCTCAATGAACCGGGTGAGTTTGTCATCTTCAGTTGGAGTAGGAGATGAGTCATTCGAGGTGACCGCAAGGGGAAGTGCAACATCTATGCAACCCAATTGTTGGAATCCCAACCCCACCTAAAAGGCGTTGTGGTCGGTTGAGCTATGCAGGGCTCGATTGTAGCTATGTTGGACATAGGGAAGGCTCTCATACCATGTGCGAGGGTTCTTGAAATTATTAATGTGAAGGATATGCACAATCATTCGATTTACGACCTCGGTTTGGCCATCTGTCTGGGGGTGGAAGGTCAAGGATTTGGTGAGCTTGGTGTCCAACAGTGACCATAGGCTCAAATAGAATGTGCTGAGAAATCGACTATCCCGATCTGAGAAAAATGGTTTGTGGGATTCCAAAATGTACCCAGACTCATTCAAAGAAGAGCTTGGCAGTGGCCTCTGCTATGATGCTCTTCTTCCAGGCAACCAGAATTGCCATCTTAGAAAAGCGATCAACAACCACAAAAACACAGTCATTTCCCCTCTTGGTGGATGGGAGGCCCGACATGTAGTCCATTGAGATAGATTCCCATGGCCTATCAGGAGTAGGAAGAGGGGTGTACAGGCCCTGTTTCTTAGTGGTCAGTTTGGAAATAGCACAGGCAGTGCAGGACCTAATATACTTGATGACCTCTTGTCGAAGTTTTGGGCAGTAGAAATTTTTATGTACCATCACCATTGTCTTTTCGACGTTGAAGTATCTTGCTACCTGACTGTAGTGGGCTTCCCAGATCAGATTTGCTCTCTTTCTTGATCGAACATAGATATGACCTAGATGACACAACAACCCAGCATGAAGATGGAAATTATTGACAATTGTGTTTGCACCCAACGTTTGGTAGGTGATGGCAAATTCTAGTTCTATCTCAAATATTTGGGGCCATATAGAGGTCTCATGGCCATAAGAGTCTAGCACCGTGGTGTCGCGACTGGCAGTCTATTGAGGCAATCATGGACGTGGTTGGTGTTTCGTGTTGTATACTTGATGTTGAGGTGGAATTGCTGCAAGTATGTGGACCACTTTTGATGGCGGTCATTCTACAATTTTCCTTGTGTCTGCATGAACTCCAGTGGCTTATGATTAGTGTGGATGACTGTCTCCTTCCCAATAATGTAATGTCGCCACTAGTAGCATGCTTGCACAATGGAGTACATTTTTTTGTGATAAGTAGGGTACTTATAGAAAACATCTGATAGTGTCTCACTATGATAGGCCATGAGGTGGCCATGCTGAGTGAGAACGACACCCACAACATAGTTTGAAGCATCTATCTTGATCTCAGAGGGTTTTTTCAGGTCTGGTAGTGAAAGTACAAGGGCTGAGAAGAAGCGCTACTTCAAATCATAGAACGCTTGTTGTTGGGACCGACCCCATGAAAATTTCTCCTTACCACCACCCCTGGTTTTTTGGCTGAGGGCCCATGCAATATGGGAGAATCCCAACACGAACCCGCAGTAGAAATTGGCAAGGCCCAAGAAGCTCTGAAGCACAGTGAGTGAGGTTGGGGTTGGCCAGTCACAGATGACTTGGGTCTAATCTAGATCCCCATGTACACCATGTTGATCAATGATGTAACCTAGGTAATGGACCCTGTCCATGCCAAAGGAGCATTTTTCCAAGTTGGCGTATAGCTTGTGCTGTCGCAGAGTGTGAAGAACCTATTGAATATGATGAAAGTGTTTGGCCCAAGTCTTGTTGTAAATGAGAATGTCATCGAGATACACCACTGCCAAAGTATTGGTGAATGGTCATAGGATATCATCCATCATCCGAATGAAAGTGGTTGGAGCATTTGTCAAACCAAAGGGCATGACCAACCATTCAAAAAGGCCTTCCTTTGAATTAAAGGCGATCTTCCATATATTTGTCTGTTTTGTCGAAAACTGGTGGTAGCCAGACTTTAGATCAATCTTACTTAATTATTTGGCCCACATGAGTCGATCAAGGAAGTTGTTGAGTCGAGGAATCAAGTACCAGTTTTTTACTGTGATTTTATTCAGATCTTAGTAATCAATGCAGAGTCATCAGGTTCCATCTTTCTTCTATACTAGCACGATTGGGCTCCTGTAAGGTGATGAGCTGGGAAGGATTTGCCCCTTGTGGAGTAGTTCTTGGATCTTTCACTTGATCTTCTCATTCTCTAACAGAGAGTAGCGATAGACTGGCCCATTGGGAAGTAGTGCGTTGGGGGTCAAATCGATGGGATTCTTGACCTAGTAGTGAAAAGGTACCCCGGTAGGTGAGGAGAAGATATTTGAGTATTCTTCCTTGACCTTATCTACATGATTTTTCTATGTGGAGAGGTCAGCCATAGAGACCCTAGATGTGGCTTTGATCTTTCGATCATTTTGAGTGTGAATAAAAAAGAAGACAAGCTTCCCCATCTGAGAGATGACCTTCCTTCATTTCTTAGCATAGATCAAGCAAATAACATTAGGTGGGGCTGCCTCTGGTATCCTGTACAATTTCTTGTTCAAAGTAAAAATAACACTATGAGGCCTAGACTCATATACAACAATATGTTTCCATAATTAAGGTTGATCCAAAATAAGATCACAAACTTTGAGAGGAGAAACATCACATAATACCTCATCTTTTATGGGCTTCATGTTGTATGAAAGTCGACACTGTTGGTTGATGCAGAGATCACTTATTTAGTGGATCCATCCAATGGTGTAGGGTTGTCGGTGCAGCATTGTCGTCAGGGCCAGCCGCTTGATGACCTCTGCTGAGATGAGGTTCTTCTGGCTACCACTATCAACGATGAAGTGCAGCGGGGTGCCTTTTACCCACATTTGTGAATGGAAGAGGCACTCTCCTTCTTCTGGCTCATCTGGTTCACTAGGATGGAGCTTGATGGTAGCAACGGTGGAAATGGGTTCTGCGTCAATGATTCATCTTCCCCTTTCTAGTTTTGACTCAGAGTCAGAACCTACATCTGATTCATAGGATTTCACTTCGGCCACCAATGACTGCTTTGAGATGAAGTGAGCAGGGTTATGCCAAGGGCTCTTATGGAAGTCGCACCACTTTCCAGTATCTTTCTTTATCTTTCTGGTGTCCTTATTTTCTTAGGGCTTGGATTGGTTGTCATGATACTATCCATGTTTGATCTATCCTTTGTTCTATGGGTTGGGGCCACCCTTTCCTAGATTTTATTGTGAGGGGTTCCCAGGCCCAAATTGTCGCATCTTTTGTTTGAGCTTCTGCTCGATTTTGACAGCATATCAACAAGTCACGCCCAAGGATGAGATGACCAAAAATTCCATTTTGGTATGGATGTATCTATGTAGAGAACCGCGATACTTGAGCACTAGATGTCACTCTGAATATTTGATACCCATATTGGTGCGCAAGGTATGGAATATATTTGTGAAATTTGGCACTAGTTGGTCTCTTTCTTGTCGCAGTGTGGTCCATTTTATATACAAGTCTTCATAACTTCTAACGGGGTAGTGTTGTTCCTTAATAGCATCCCTGTAGGATTCCCAGGTGGACATGACTGTAAATAATGAGGGTTCCTCTGTTTACTTTTTCTCACAGAAAATTTCCCACCAATCTTTGACATGAGGAACGAATTTGAGGAACACAAAAGTAATATTTTCTCTATTCGAAAAGTTATGGACAAAAATTACCCTTCTTGTAGATTCAAACACTTGTCTACAACATCTGTGTCTATCTGACCTTTATATATAGGAATATCGAAGTTTATTTGTACCTTGAAGGGGGTGGCACCTCCCCTCGAAGTAGATATGTCGCTTTTTGGTAGTCGTCGAAGAACTTGCATGAAACTATCCATCATCTCGTTCCTCTATTGTGTGAGGGATTCCTCAATCAACAGTTTGAAAGGATCTCCTATCCCATCATATTTATTTTCTCCTACCATGAGAGTTCACTTGGGTGTGCGAGATCTTTTGTCCTCAAGAGAAACAAGCTTGAGACCCAACTCTTTGTACTCTGACCTCGTTGGGGACATGCATTAAGACGATAAGGAGCATACTGCTCTGATACAATTGATCCATATTTTATGAGTAGAACAAAATAACTATATATTATTAATAGGTTCTTAACACAAAATAACAGAGATACAGTAAAACCGAATTTTCTATTCAATAAGGAAATAAGATGAAACTATAAAATGCACTGGAAAATAAGCTTGCTGGAATGGTGGCGACTTATCTCTGAGAAAAGATGTGAAGGTTTTTCTCATTCGCAAGAAGATGGTTACAATGAGGCTCTAAAGGCATCTTTACAATAAACAGGAATTTCAAAAACACTAGACATCCAAAAACCTAACCCTAGGAGATGAAGCACCAAAAGTCATGTGGGCCCCATTTGGGTAAGTCAGTACTTGAACTTCCCGGGGTCGTAACTTTTGCATACAATCTTTGTTTGACACACTCAATTCCTCATTAGAAAGATATATCTAAGGACTACAACTTTTCTGTGAGAAACATCAAAGGAACTACAATGTTTCTCCCCATTTTCCCAAAAAATTTCATTTAGGGCCTCAAAATGGCTCTAGAAGTTTCACCACCTGAAAAACTGCTAGAAATATTAAATTACAAAAATTGCCAGAACACCGTTTTGAGCTAGTTGGAAAAGGTGGGTGGCCTCCAATATCCACATGGATCATGCAGAATTTGAACTAAATTACACTTGCATGAATGGAAACTTAATCTAATTCACTCACTCTTCACATAACATAAATTAAATCACTCCATTAATCTATGAGATAGAATTGAATTTGTTGCGAAAATCAAAATTACTAGTCTCTAGAATTCAAGGTGAGAAGTTTATAAGTGATTGAAAATTGTGTATCGACAAAAAAATCAAATGAAATCTCAAATACTCTGCAGAAGAAAATGAAATCACTATGTAACAACAAATTAATAACAAATTGACAAAATAACTAGCTTACTAATATATCTGACCAAAAACTCTATCAAGAAAGTGGGCCCTTGCTTCCTATCAGAGTGCTGGAAGAAAATCAGATCTCACACCATTGGCTCAAGAACTTAATCACAATGATGCCATCCCGCCACGCTTTTATTAATTAGAATTCAAGAATTAAAAAATAATGGATGAATATATTCTATGAAAAAATAATGACTAGCTCCCATTCTGATATAGGAGGTCTTATTTATACATGAATCGAGTGAAAAATCATAAGTTCTAGTTCCCAAATCCTTCACTCGCTCAAACAAATTGTTGAGTTTAGGAAACCAACCGCAATAATAAATATCAAAATTACACCTTTAGAAAACTAGTTATATCTCTCAAAACCTGGCTTAATTCAGAAAATGGCTTGCGTGAAACTCAATTGGGTCCATCTGACACAAAACCCATGTTCTAGAGTTTCAATATTCACCTCCATTTGCTCAAAATGTACAATGCAAAATTGTCACTTCTTATCTGCCACATGGTTGACTCAAAGAGTTTGACCACGCGCTGGAACTCACACATGTCAGTTGGGTATGAAATGAATATCACTAATCCATGTCATCAAATCTAGGAACAAAACCCATGTTGTGGATTTCCCACTTGGAGATGTGCTAGTATGTCAACCATGAGTGTTGCAACTTTTGGAGTTGCAACAAATACAAGAATGTTTCTAGTTGAGGAGTTGTGACATAAACCATCATTAGTAAAATCATGCATAATAATATTTAATCTATTAAAAATAAAGGAAACCTAGCATTACTTAACCATTAAAGCATAATTAAGCATAACATGACATTCTACAAGAAATTGTGGCAAATAGAGTCATGGAGGAATGACAAGAGAAAGTAAAATGAATGGAATGGATGTTTGTAAAAGTTAATAATGGTGATATATTCATGTCCCAACATTCTTCCCCCAAAATTCGCAAAAAATTATAATCACAGTTCATTCTGAACCATATATTATGGGTATTCCTATTAAGTAGCATCTGTGGAATTTGGGGTCATTGTGTTACAGCAATGAGCTCATCATACCATTCTACGAAGGAGACATTATGAGTGGCCTCATTTGTAGATGAAAGGTGAAAATTCTATGGATCAAATAGCTTGGCGATGTGACCATCTATATTACGAGCAATGTTTCACCCCCATGGTAGTTTCCACTTCCACATGATGAAGGCGACGAGCAAGTATCCATAGATAGAATATCCTAGTCGACCATGTGCATCTGCAGAATCCTAGAATAGTTCAGTAAGAAGATATTTGCACCAGTTCATAGGAGCACCATTCTTACTAAATTATGTCACTGTGATGGTGTCAAAATTTTACTCACCCTCCTTGTACTTACGCATCACTTTCCCTGCGATCATATAAAAAGACATACAAACCTACTCATCATTAATCGTTGCAATGTGCTCCTCAACCTCCATGGTGTGTGCCATATTTTTTACACACTCAACTCCCCCTTATTTTTATTGTGCTTCCCCGAGCCTTGAAAACCTTTGGTGACATCCTCGCCTTACATGGACAACCCAATGATCATGTGGATGTCCTCGACATGGATTGGGTAGGCTTGGCCTAGCCATAGGGAACTATTTTTCACTCTACTAATCAATAATTTGGGGCAACATGCCACTTCTCTTGTAGTACCAAATATCAACAAGTCACAAAGACACAACAAAGTAGAATCCCACAGGGGAATGTAATCAGGCTTCCACTTCCAATAGAACACTCTACTAGGAAATGTAGTGCAATCCAAGAAAGTGTTAGTAGCTATGTGGGGTAATTCAACAACATCGGTACAATAGAGGTCAACCAAACTATTTTGTTTGACCTTTACATGCATATCTTCTTGAAAAATGAACCATGGCCAATAAACTTCGATGGAACAGTGGTTTGGATGGCTCCTCAACTAGTTGTACGAACCATTTGAACAAGTCGATAGTGGTAAACAAATAACATAGGGGGGTGAAGGCTTCGCTATGAGGTTACAAAGTGCTTAAGATTCTCTAGGATTGAGTTTATAGAAAGAACAAGAATAAAAAAATAGATGAATCCATCATCCACACATACATTTATAAGTGATATGTGGAACATGTCGAGACAACCGTGCATTGAATACTACAGAGTGACCAGGTTGGGTATTAACATTGACTTAGTACCTCAAATGCGACAAAATCCATGACGCAATTTGGATAAATAAACACATAACCCAAAATTTGGCAATGGGATAGTAGATCAACTGAGGAAAGTAATGAGCAGGAGATTGGTTAAGTAGAAAAAAGTGGACAATTATTAAACTTTAAGTGACAGTGATAGAAGAAATGTCATGACGGGAAAAAATGTACTAATGAATTTTAACAACCCACGTGATGAAAAAAGAGAAGAAGGTTCGAATTTCAACAACATTAAGTATGAGAGGATGTGACTACAACCTCCTTGAACAAAAAGTGAATATCCGGGATGGATGACTTGTACAGGACAATGAAGCACTAAGACACATAAACATAGAACACGTCACCATGTATTGACAAAATCTAAAACATATACATAAATAGAAATCATACTTACTAAACCACTCTCATAACCAGAAGCATAACGAAACTATAATTATGTATAATACATGTAGGGCTTTCGGCATGCGCCATTTACCCAACCATGTCGAAGAACTCCATTCAGTTGCACTAATTTGACAGCTCTGGATTCATGGATTTTTGAAACTATAAAAGGACCAAGCCAATGCATTTGGATCTTTTCCATATTTTTATGATACCTATTGTCAGATAAGAGCACAAAATCACCCTACACAAATTACTTATGATTTATATGTCGATCATGCTAGACCTTTTGTCCAAATTTCTACAAAGTCTGATGAAAATATGCTAGGAACCTAGCTTCCTCGAGTTCCAACAATTCCTCCATCGGCATTGCAATGGATTCATCATCGATCATCTTGGTATCTTGTGCAATGAATAGACTTGGGGTGAGAAACTTAGCTGGCACAACCTCTTCTTAGCCATATACTAGTTGGAATGGGGTGTGCTTGTTTAATCGCTTCATGGTAGTCTAATATGCACATAGCACATCTGTAACTCACTCATCCCAATCATCTCAATTTACAAGAAAAACCTTAGTCGTCCACATCTCCTATATTTTGTTAAAATATTTCATTGTTCCTTTAGCTCGCAAATGATAAGTAATACTCTTATGATGCTGAATAAAAAATTCTTTGGTAAGGGTCATTATAATTTCATTGAGAAAGTGGGCTCCTTGGTCATTAGTCAAGCTGCGAGGAAAACCAAACCTTGTAATAACATTCTAAAAAATAAATTGTGTTGTGGTGACCATAGAATAATCCTAAACAACCTATGCTTTATCCCGACAAGTAAGGTATTCATTTGCGGTGATTATGTATCTAGCCTTGGAATTCTTAGTTCTGGCATTTATCGGACTGATGAAATCAACAACACATTTTTCAAAATATTGTAGTGCACAAACAAGGTCAGGAGGAAAATCATCGCGATGGTATGGTTTTTCCACTCTTTGACATATATCCTAGACCCCAACATATTCCTTAGCATATTTAAATAATGTAGGGAACCATAGTCCTTCCTGTAAGATCGTTTTAGTAGTTTCCTTTTCACCAACGTGTCCTCCTGCAACTCCATTGTGACATTCCAATAGAATATCAAGTCGTTCATGTTCAAGCGCATAACACCACAAGATATTATAAAATCCCAATTTTTATAGTTGGCTCATAATCAGTTGGTAATCTATTGTTCGAACCACTAGGTGCCTATTTTCTGTTGTGGAATAACATGTCAGTGTAGCTCCGATAGTCAAAAATACGACAATGTATAAAAAATAATCATGAATGGTCTCAATATGGAATAGATCTGCATTTGGGAGTTGGTCATCCACTACTTTATTTGGAACTTAGGTGAGAAAAGTGATCTTGCATGACACATAACATTCCAAGATTAATAATGAGATCAAAAGAGAACTTCTAAAACAATAGAAACCACCTGCAAATGTGACCTTCTAAGATGGTTTTGTTTGCCAAATACTTCAAATAAGAATGATCAGTAAAAAAATTAAAATGACTTCCAATTAAATAATTCCTAAACCTTTTTAAAGCATACAACATAGAGAAACCTTCCCTTTAAGTTGTGGTGTAGTTTCATTAAGCTTGGTAAATTTTGTGACTGGAAAAATATATAGGATGGTGCAAGTTTTCTTCCCCCGGTTGTGCAAGAATGGTGCCTACCACAACTGTAGAGGCATAAATGTGGATAGGAAATTCAACTTCCTAGTTAGGATAACTAAGAATGTGTACAATACTAAATTTCTATTTTAGTAGGTCGAATGATTTATCATAGTCCTGAGTCCAACGAAACCCTTGAGATTTCTTGAGAAGTTGTTCAAAAGGTGTTGTTATGCTCGCATAACCCTTGATAAATTATCAGTAATAACTAGTATGTCTAAGGGTCATGCACAACTTATTGATAGTGGTAGGAGGAGGCATATTGAGAATAACTATAATTTTCATCGAATCAACTAGCTCTCCTTCCCGAAAAACAATATTCCCTAATAGATTTAAAAATGGTACACAAAAAACACATTTTCTCAGATCAAGGGAAATTTGTAACTGTTTATAGAGGTCCAACATCAAGGATAATATACCAATGGTCTCTTTAAGTAAGTTGTATATAGTCCAATCATCCAGGTATACCTCAAACAACTTATGAATGCAATCGTGGAATGTTGCAATCGCGATACGAGAAAATGATGATGGGGAAGTCTTAAGCCCGAAAGGCATAACATTGTAGGGAAATGATCCCCACTTAGTAGTAAAATTTGTCTTCCTCATATATTCCTCGGTGATTTGAACCTGATGATATCTGGAGAACCCATATGTAAAGTAATGTGTCTCATTTCCCGCTACTCTATCCAGTACCTCATCACTAAAGGGGGTAGGAAAGAGGTCATGTACATAAGAAATGTTCATGTTTCTATAATCCAAAAAAAATCATATAGAATCCATACCTTTATTGGTATGTATTACAATATGAATGATCCATTCATCCTTATCGACAATTAAAATCATCCTAGTTGTGAGCATCCTATCAATATCCGTCTTCACTTTTTCTTTAACTCGTGGATTTAGCCGACATGGCCTATGCTTGACTAGTATTGATTCAGGATTTAACTCTATCCTCATCTCCCCTAAATATCCCTTAATACCTTTTAGTTATGATAAATTTGTACGGAACAGATCCTCATATTCCTGCAATAGATCATGTATCCCTATCATGGTATGTTCATCCAAATAGTATCGAATGGAGGCTAACTTAGGATGCTCATCAGTTCCTATGTTGAATTTTTGCAACTTAAAGGGTTTGGTATAGTAACTACTAACATCATTTCAAATAATATATTTAACCTCTCTACTCCCTTTAGATTCCTAAAATGTTAGATGACTAAGTTCCTCAAGATCATCAGGATCTTCTAGGTTTTTATCAATACTAAGACAAACCATATGTAATCGAGTAGGGGATGGGTAATACTATGATGAAGGAGGTACTCATGTTCAAGACAAACAATATGAGGGTGTATAAGCTTAAATTTTATTATCACTCTGTAATTTCAAGAGGTTGTAGAAGAAATTGACATAGGTAACTACCAAACCACTTTGGAAGCTGGGATCTAGCCCTGTCAGCTTTAGAGAGGGATATCTCTATGAGATTTATATTTTTTTGAGTTTTGAATGTTAGGCTAGTTATGACAGTTCGAATTTTGTTTTTTTCCTAAATAATTGGATGAAATAATGCTTAAATCTCCATTGGGCTATGGGGTCTATACTAAAAGATGAGGATCAGTTCAGATTTTCATAAGGTTTTCTCCACAGGGAAGGGTAGTAAAACTATTGGATCTATTTAGAATAAATGGAATGAATAAGAGGGAAAAGGGGGGAAATTCCACTAAGAGGAGGAGCAGCTAAGAATTCCTTCACTCAATTTCAGATGAAAAACATGTAGATCATTAAAAAAGAAGATACAAAGTATATGAAATAATTTTTTTTCTTTTGACATTCTTTTAATGGTTAGAATTGGAAATACATGAAATGATTACAGAGAATGAGAAAAAAATTAACAAAGAGAGGAAAGCATCACCAACAATCTGACACAAGAATCATGTGAATAAGACTCTTTTATTACTGGTCCATCCTTTCAGAAATTACACAATAGCTCCTGGGTGAAAAAATCAACCCACAATACTTCGAAGGGAGAATTATTTATAAAAATATTTACATCAGATCCTGTCATAAATGACTAGGATATTATGAATGAATATCTAACTAACTAGATATCTAAAATGCAAACTCTAGGGATTTGTTGATTTGCTCGGATCCCTTTTTTTGATTTGGTGGAAGTGGTTGGTGACTCATATCTTTGACTTTGGTTGGCTACTCCATGCTGACTAGAAAACCAAAACTATATCTACTCAAGTAGTGTGCATAAGTCTTCCCACCTCTTTTACCTGGGATGGAAATCTTGAGTAATTTCGTGTATATCTCATCCATTTCAGTATACTTAGAAAAAATAGGATTAGTGATGAAGATATTCTTAATCTCATACTGAATATTCATGTCCAACTGTAGTGTCTCCAGGAAATCTTTACCAGTAATGCTTCCCTGTACCCCTACAAACTTTGAGCTATCGTTTTCCACTGTACTCATTTTCTGTTTGTAATCAGACAGAGTAATCAGATTGTCATTAAGTACTAATAATACAGGAAGACCTTTCTTATGTAGTGCTTGAAATATACTGAAAAATATATGCACACCTATGTCCATCACTTGAGCATTCTCTTCTAGCTGCAACATAAATCTTTTCTTGCTCAGGACCTTCTTGATCTCAAGGATGGTCTATGTTTTGTCCTCAAATTATAATTCTTCTAACCACCTCTTGTTTTTGGAGTTTAGAAATATGATGAGTTCATTGGCCTCTGTGGGTCTTTCTCCTAACTTTTCCCTAGTGATATTAATTTCTCCTCTGGCTTTTTGTACTAACTCATGTTATTCAAAGATGATTTGTATGGATGGAAAGATTTATGACATTGACTTGTTGATATATACCCAAATATTTTACTTAGCTAGGGCTAAGGTTTTTGCCATGGAAGTCTCTTTCTCTAATTGTTGTAACTGTTGGCTAATACTTTGATACTTATGCATCTTTTCTTGGTGACTGGCCTGGAACATTGACTTCAACTCTTGCAAGTTCTTTACTTATTCCTACAGCTTTATGATCTCTTCTCCTTGGATGGACATGTCCTCCATGGATTTTACAACTTTATCAGATGCATCTGAAACTTGTACTGGGATTCTTGATGGAATTTATGTTGATGTAGATTCTTATGTTGTTCTAATTTCTATTAGAGGAACTGCCTCCAGTGGGATCATGTATATATGCACATTATGTTCCTTTTCCTTTATCAATTTATCCATTTCTATTTCCATTTCTCTTATCTATGCATTATGTTCCATGATAAGCTTAAAAATTTCTTTTTTGTGGCCTTCAGTCTCAACCACTTATTTGTATTGTGAATATTTTATAGATGGAATGTTCGGTTTCTTTATTAGAGATGGTATATCAACATTCTTGTTTTTTAATAACTCCTCAACTACTTTGAAATTTGTTGGGTCACACCCAATCTTCAACACCAATTCTTCTAATTATTTGATTTTGTTGTCCTTGGCCAATGAAGAGATTTTCTCCACCTTCAATTGGGACTGAATATTGTTCAAGGATACTTGAAACTTTGAATCATTCATTGAGGTAGTTATCAAGGTAGAGAATATCATATCTCTTGTCTTCCTATGCATATCCATCTGGTGTACTGGAAGGACAACCTTTACATCAAACTCAAGGGCAGTCTTTTTGAATTCTGCAACTGTTTTAGGATGAGGAACTTGTTCTTGCAAGAATTCCATTTTCATTGTTCCTCTCTCTATGTTAAAATATGACAACAACCTGTGTTGAGAAGTGGAGTTCTACTTCCAAAACTGAGCATAGGTCTTGCTATTGAGGAGCTCATTTATTTTCTTGATCTATTTGTACTTGTCAAAAATATTTGACTATGTTTTCTTATGAGATGATTCGGTTGTCAAACTAGTTTATGTTTTTCTTTGAGAAGTTGGTGATGATTTAGAAAATATGAACTGACTTTCCGAAAAGGTTGAAGATTTTGGTCCATCCATGACTATGGTGGACTGCATTTAACCTTCCTTGAGAAAATCCGGTGCATGACTATTCTTGGCCCTCTTTCTGTAAACTTGGAATACCTCGGATACCTCTGTGATTGAAGGAGAAACATCCTTTTTTTCTCTGTTATTTGTTTTCTTTTGAGGTGTGTTGGCATGTGAAGTAGTGATAGGGGCAGGTTGTTCCTCTGTTTCTAGCAATGTATTTTCTTGTCATTTTGTCTAGTTCATATGCTTCTCCACTTCTGGATACAGTATGTGAGCATAAGGAGTGATCCTTTGTTTGAATTTGAGCTCCGAGATGAAACCAAATGGGTCATAAGACCAATTGGAACTTTGAGTAAACCTCATATGTTTCAAGATGTTATCTACTTCTTCTCCTGTTGATTTTTTGTTGCAGATGAAATGGCCAATTTGAGTCTTGATTATGAGTTGTTGTTTCTTCTTTGTTGCATCTAAGTGAGTGTCATCTGAGTTCACCATCTGCATTATGTATTCTAGTGAAAAAATCCTAACAGGGAGGTATTTCGACAATCTGTAAAGTGGAATCTCACACCCATATGCTCTTATCTCTGTGTGGTTTTGGTATAAATACCAAACCCTTGTCTTGGATAGATCATAAAGGTGAAGGATTCTCTGAATTTATTCATTGATCCTTCACTCGGTGATGTTGTTCAACATCCAAACCACTAGGTGATAAAACTAGTCTATGAAGTCCTTGAAACTATATTCTACCAAATATTTCCTCATGAATGAGTTCCATGGGGTCACTGACTATGGGTTTCCTTCCTAGTTTGATTTATGAAATGCACATGGAAACCTGTCTAATTGAAAAAAAAAGAACATATAAACTAGGACTGAGGAATATCTAAACATTCCTTCAGTTGGAAACCTCAAAAGTTGGTCATGAATGTTATCAACCAAAAATTAACTAAAATTAAATTTAAATGTGGCTCTTTCTTCTGTGGAAAAGATAGATAGAAAACATAGAATAGGCTCATCTACCCATTCATCTAAGAAATAACCTAACATGTAACAAAGAATGGAAATGATCTAGTTTTCCATGATAGTGAAGATGGAGGATGAATAATGGGGATTTTTCTTGGGCAATTGGGCGTCTTCTGGTAGAAAAATCTCGAAAATATGGGCTCGTTGGGGAAAGGTGAGATTCTGGTACAGGTCATTTAGGGATTCAATGGAAAATGGGATCACAAAGTCACTTCTTGGGATTTGCAGCATGTGGTCAATGGATTCAAATGTAATTGTGAAGAGGGTTTCACCAGAGGAGGAAATAATGGCCCTTTTTTCGGGCGAATAATGAGATTGGAATTTTAAGGCGAATTCGGGGAAATGGTGGTTTGAGGAAACATATATAGAGGTAAATTGGACTCCCAGAGTCCAATTTCATCGTTATGGTCTAGAAAGGTGTCTTTTAGCCATGAATGTAATTTGAAGATATCAATTTCGCATCTCGGCTCTGTGATTGTATAGTCCTTATCCTCCAGAGGGATGTGGTCTAGGTCGACAGGAGGGGGAAGAATCAAGTTCTCAGATGTATCAATAGATTTTTCCTTAGGGGCCATGATTGAAAAAGTTTAAGGTGAATCAATGGAAGAACTATGATTACCCGGGGAAAATGTGCTTGTTGACAGTGAGCGGTTGTGGAAGTTGGCTTGACAACTTGTTTTGGCACAGTGTCCACAATGTCTGTATCGACAAATGGCATTACAAGGTGATGAAACCAGGTTTTACAATGTGATGGAGGTGTTCATTATGGCACGGGATGATCACGGGGAGCGATTTAATTAGGCAACGGATATGTAGGATGGGACACATGGCGGGCAAAAATAGGGTACGGTGGCAGAGTGAGGTGATTCGTATTCGGTGGTGGTTTGGAAGGGTTCTGGAGTGGGGGGGGGGTAGGTGGTAAGTGGATTTGAGAGGGGGTCTGAAATGGCAGAAATCACTTGGATTAGGTGGGAGGAGTTATCTGAAACCAGGACCTCCCACTGTTAAAGGAATAAAGGTTGGGGGGGTCCGAAAAGCACTAAGGGCCATTGATCTGCACAATAGGTAGGGGGGGGGGTCCAAAATGTGATGAGGACCATTGATCTGCACAATGATGGATTCTGCCACTAAAAACATATGCAGGAGTTACCCCCTACATGATAAAGTGTCTTTTCCACTAGTGACTTAGGATAAAAAAATATGCGTTGGGTAGGGCCAATCTTATTTTTTCCACTTTACACCATAGTTTTATTTTTCTAAGCTAGAAATCATCAAATTTAATCAAATAAAGGGTATTTTGACATCCCCTTTCAACTTTTCATGAGACAAACATCACTAACCTAGGTATCTAACATATTAATCCATCTTAGACTATTGGATTAATTATTACTCTAACCCAACTAATTTGGCCAAGATTAAACAATTTGACCAAACTTGTTCTTTAACCTACCAAAATAAATTTAAAGGGTTTGATCATGATTAGAAAGTATGATTCAAACCAATTTATTTTGATGGGTTTTATTTATTTTCCCTTTTCTTTTTCTTTTCTTTTCTTTGTTTCTTTTATACCCTCTTTTATTTTTTTCTATTTATCTTTTCTTTTCTTTTTATTTTCTTTTTCCTTTTGGAAATCATTTGCAGAATGAAATATTATTTACAATGTAAAATGATTGGAGGAATAAATTTCAATCACCAGGTGATCCTATGAAATATAGGGTTATAACAGTGGCTCCACTTGGGAATGGTTCTCTCCTTGTGAGGTGCCAAGAACCATCTCTCAGTCAACTTAAATCCTCTTCTCTAGTACTTTCTGCATTCTGATTAGTTTTCCTGTAAATATAAATCTGGCGACAATTGATTAGGAACTTAGGGACTTCTCTTCGGGCTTCAACCGCTGATAAAAGTCACCCACTCATGATAGAAAAAGTAAAATGTTATTTACAATGAACTGAGTGAGAAAAATTGCCATTACTGTGAAAGATAGTGCTTGAGCATTCTGCCATTAGCAGGTCCTCCTGGCATGCCTTCTCCATCCATATCCTTGACAAAAAATGCATTACTTCCTTTGTAGGCATGTATTTTAATGGACCTTTCCATATATTCTAAAAAAAATCGTGCTTTCCCTTTTCTTCATTCCTTGAGTACCATTTTAGTATTTTATCTCCTATCTGGAAGTCATCAACCTTGGTCCTTCTCTCATAGATATTATTAATATTTGCCTGAATCACTTGAGTTTTGTTGCAAACCTCTTCTCTAAACTATTGCAGCTGTATAGTCTAATTAATTATCCTCTGGATGTCATTTGGTTCTACCTGTACTTCCTGAAGTAATTTCATGACAAGGACACATAAATAAGTGGGAAAGAAAAAAACCATTCCATAGACCAACTGGTATGGGGACATGCGAATTGAACTCTTTGTAGTAAGTTTGTCTACCCATAGTGCATTTACCAACTTATTGTGCCACAAATGTTTGTTGTCCTGCAGGAAATTCTTGATGATGTTGAACAAACTCTTGTTTGAAGACTCTGTTAGTCCATTCCCCTGAGGGTAATAGGAAGTAGAGTGTCCTAAGGTGATATGGTAATCATTGCAAAACTCTATAATCTTCTTTGATTTGAACGTTGTTGCATTTCCAATGATAATTTTTCTGGGACATCCAAATCTAGAAAGAATGCTAGTTTCCAAAAACTTAATGATAACAGCATTAGTGGCTTGCCTGGTGCATACAACCTCAATCCACTTGGTGAAATAATTGGTGGCTGTGAGAATCCATTTGTGTTGGCCTAATGATGGGGGATGGATTTCTCCAATGAAATCTAAACCCCATTGTTGAAAAGGAGCTTCGACTAAAATTGGCTTCAAGGGTAAAGAAAATAGTTTCTTTCTTCTTTCAAATATTTGGCATTTATGATAGGAGGTCACTTTCTTGTGTACATTTGAAAATAAACTTGGGTAGTAGAAACTAGCTCTTAGAATTTTGTTAGCAGTGGTCTTACAGCTGAAATTCCCACCAGAATCTCCTTCATGGAATTCCTGCAAATCTTTATCAGCCTCATATTTCAACAAACTGTTTAGTAGAATCCCTCAAACATCTTTCCAATACAAATTTCAATTTAAAATACAATACTTCATAGATTTGAGTTTCAGAAATCTAGCTTTAGTTTTGGTTAAACCAGGAGGAGCTTGTAAGTGATGAAAAACAAAAATAAGGTTTGCATACCAGGGAGATATTGAGAAAAACTCTTTAACTTGTGGAGTCACCTTCTCTTCTTGTTCATCAATTGCACCTAGAAAATTAATATCCAAATCATTAAAATTGGACTCAGCCATCAATTTAGATAATCCTTGACCCTTGAAAATCTTGGTTGGTTTGATCTCAATGTCATATTCAAGGATAAAAAAAATCCATTTACCCCTTTTTCCATCAATATTGTCTCAGGTCATAATATCTTTCACCACAAAATTTGGGACATAAGCAATAATGTGTGAGTGGAGAATATATACTCTGAAATCTTTGATTGCTTTCACCCAAGAAAAATCATGCTTTTCCATGATGTCATAATTCAGTGCAACATCCCTCATGGATTTACTAAATAAATAAATAGGTTATCCATGGCCTTCCTTGTTCTTCTCCAAAAGAACTCTTGCAATAATATGCTCAGAGGCAAAAGAGAATATGAGGAAATATTTTTTGTAATCAGGGTTGACAAGCACAGGGGATTATGTCAAGGCTTGTTTCACCTGATCAAAGGAATGTTTTGATTCTATCGTCCATTTTATTTTTGTGTTTTTTTTCAACATATTTGTTATATTCCTGAGAAGTTCTACCAAGTTGGGGATAAATATTCTTAGAAAGTTTATTTTTCCTATGAAAGACTATAATTATTTTACGTTTCTGGGATGATCTATTTTTTGAATGGCCTCAATCTTCCTAGGATCAATTTTAATTCCATATTTTGATATGATATGTCCTAACAGTTGACCTTCTTCTAGACCAAACAATGTTTTCTTTGGATTCAGTGAAATTCCAAATCTCCTGCATTTTTCAAAAACTCTTCTAAGGTGGACTAAGTGTTCTTCATCTATTTTTGAAAAAATAGTTATGTCATCCAGGTATATAACGACGAATCTTCCACGTTCATACACAAAAGCAATATCCATTTCTCTATAAAATGTGGCCCCAAAATTCATTAAACCAAAAGGAATTTTCACATACATGAAAGTTCCCCAAGGTGTAGTAAATGTTGTTTTCTCTTGATCACCAGGGTGGAATAAAACTTCGTTGTAACCAGAAAAAACCATCTAACAGAGAAATTCTACTGGATTCAACTACCTTCTGCAAAATATGGTTCGTTTTGGGCAAGGGATAATTGTCTTTGAGGGAGACTTTATTGAGGTTTTTGAAATCAATACAAAGTCTAATTTCTCCACTCTTCTTTCTGGTTGGAACTAAATTGACACACTTTTAGAAAATCTTAATGGGACAATGATTTTATCATCATACATCTTTTTTATTTACTTTTCAATCAAAGGCACTAACTTTGGGTTAATTATCCTAGGTTTTTGTTTGAAAGGATTTTGATCTTGTTTAATGGGAATTTTGTCTTGTATAAGGCTAGTATCATAATATTTTAGATCTTCATATCTCCATGCAAAACCATATATAAATTCTTTGAAAATTTCTATAGATTTTTGTTTTTGAGCTGGAGGTAAAGATTTTGAAATTTTAATCATCTTTGGTTCTTTTTAAGTTCTTATGTTACAGTCTTCAACTTCCTTTCCATTAGGTTCAATTTTGGGTTTTTTATCCACATCATCAAAATCAAACAATTCTTCCAAAGGGACTAATCTTCTAGGGAAAATATTATCCTTCAATTGCAAAATGTCCAGATCTTCTTGTTTTTTATTTATTTCTTCTAAAAATATCTTATTTACAATTTATTTTCCATAATCACTATCAACATCTATATTGGCACATTCAAACTCATTCTTTGATTGCAAAAAAATTTATATTTGTTTATCATTTCCAAAAACTTGCCAATACCTGATATTGTCTGGGACAATAGGTCTGCACTTCACTTCCATTGTATACTAGAGATTGGGATGAAATGGTATCTTACAAGTAATTGACGAGGTATCCATACCATCAGCAAGAATGTTTTGGTCTCTGGGAATAGCCTACAAATCATATTCAATAAAGCACTGCAGGAAATCTAGAACAACATTTATGTAGGCTCTGAGTCTTGGGTGTTTAGCAGATTATTCACCTTTGATATGATTTATTATGAGTTCATAATCACCCCTTATTTATATTCTCTTAGCATAAAGCTTTTTTAATAATTTCAAACCTAACATTAAGGCTTCATACTCGGTTATATTGTTGGTGCACTAAAAATTCAACTTGTACGAACGGATTTCTGTATATCTTGTTTTGGATTTGAATCCCACACTCCAGCTCCTAATCCTTCCTTGCTAACAACACCATCAAAGTCTAAACACCGTCACTATTTTTTCTTCTTCGGGGTTTTTTTTTTTTTCCTCCAATTTATAAACATCATCCTCCAGATTGTCAATTTGTCTTTCCATGTCTCTGTCATTGTATAGAATAAAAGAATCAAGGTTTGAATGAAAAAAATATAAGGGATAATTATGCGGTTTATCATGACTATTGACCATGTATTTCATTAGTGTCTCCCTATATAATCTCCTCTACTGACCAAATAATGGGATGGTGGCATAAGACATGTCCATTTGTAGGGTACCTTGCAACTTGGCTCCCCATGAGAGAGACAGTAACATGCCATATTTAGGAGATATGTCTCCAACAAATATGTCCATGACCATGCTCTTCACTCGGATTTTAGCTAAATTAACACACAAATATTTGATAATACCTATGAATTTTAGTTTACTTGAATCAAAAGAATATAAATCCTTGTAAGGTCTAGTGATATTAAGTCCTAATTTCTCCATAACAACCTTAGGCTTAAGGTTGTGAGAAGCACCGAAGTCTAGCATGGAATTGTTCAAAGTTTTGATATGAATATTTAAACTAACATAAAAGGGAGGTACAACAACACTTTCAGATTTTCCATCCACTTCAGGCCCAAATAATAACTATGGTTTATCATCAACAATGTTTATTGTGTCTGTACCCATATAGGCCTCCATGTTTAGAGCCCTTATTACTTGTGATATGTAAGCATTATTATTCATTAACTGTGTTAGATGAATAGGGATCTTGAGTTTTTCCAATTCACTTTCTAGGTTGAATGAGGTTTGAGTTTTATTTTGATTAGGGAGATTTGATTTCTCAACAACATTATTTTTTGAAGTATCTTTGGCATGGATGGTGGAAGGAACATTAGTTTCAATTTTTTTGGGACAGGATCAAAAATTCTTTTAGTTTGGGCTTCTGGGTTTTTCTTAGGGAGAATGTCAGGAAATATCTTGGAAGTTGTGTTAATTGTATTTTTAAGTTCAGAAGATTTCTTAGTTGGATTATCAACATCCTTATTACTTCTCAGGTTGTACTACCTATGAACTTCCATTATTGCATTTTCAATAGCATGTTGTTCTGATTCCTCCTCATCAACTTAAGTTTTTGAAAGAAGGAAAAGATCTTGTTCTTCTTGGGTAAGAAAAATAGAATCATTATCATTTATTCCCATAAGATTAATGTGAACATCATCAAGTCCCTCAATTTTTTATTCCCCTTCATCAGTATAATTTTCTTGGAAAGGAGGTCTAATCTGTTGATTTGGGCCTCTCCGTTCTCTTTGTTCTCTAGATTCTCTTTGTATGATTTGGGGTGGATTTCTCCTAAAACTAGGATTTCTGATTTGGGAACCAGGTTGATTTTCTCTTGGTGGATTACTATCAGTGATATCTAATATTTCCATCATTATTTCCATAGTTTTGAATAAGGAGTCTATTTTTGCATCAATAGTGGACATATATGGTTCATCTTTGATAATTAATCTCCTCTTTGTTCTTTGTCTAGCTCTCTTAGATAACATATTAGCCTCTACACTCACAACACATATTTTCATTTATTCCAAAGTTGGTTTCTCTCTCTCAATTGATAGGACATGTCAACATCAAAACCATCAGGGAATTTAATCAAATCTAACCCTTGAGGAGGTTTAATGTTTGTTGGAATTTCATTGTAAATATTGTTAAATCTAGTGCAATAATCATGTACACTTTCCCCTTAGTTTATTTTAATACTTTCATATTCAAATAATATTTAAAGTGTATTTTTCTTGACTTCCCAACTATTGAGAAAAGATTGGTGACAGACGGTAATATCATTAAGGCTAGTAGTCGGTAAGGATTTGAACCATTTCCTAACTTATCCATTTAAGATTTGGGAAAACAAACTTATTTTGAAATATTCCTCCTCTACTTATTGTAGGTCAAATAAGTCATTCGTCTTGTCAACATGTTGTTGTGCAGTCATGTTTCTAGTTCCATCAAACTAAGGAATCCTAGTTTGATAATCCTGGGGAATATTTTGTAAAGGAGAAGCCAAAACGAGAGGAGCATATCTTGCTGCCATGATTGGTGGAGGAGGATGGAAATCAAGAACTCTTGTGACAGGCTAGCTCAAAACCTATGAAATTTTTAGAGAAGTGGTGGAAGATATGGAAGAAGTAGGGATGGAAGATATAGGATGAATTGTTTGAGGATTGATAGATGATGCAGAGATGGATATGACAGAAATCTCAACAAATTGTTGAATGTAGGATTTATGCAATGCTTGATCAAAGTCTGAAGCTATATCTTGTAACTTTTCAAAATCATGAAGGATTTGTTGAGAAAGATCTGATCCAGGAGAGTGTCTTTCAGTTGTCTTAGGTTGAAGGGTATCTTGATCTCAAACTGTTTCATCTATAAAGCTATCATATTTTCTTCTGAAAAGGCTATGCTCAAATAGTAGATCAAATTGGATATCTTCGATTTTGAAAAAATTCTCTGGAAGAGAGGTTTCCCTAGGAAGAGGACTACTACTCCCTTGAATTTCCGTTGAACTTCTTTTTCTAATCAATTCTTCAGGGTTATCTACTACTTTTACAGGTTCTGGATCAACATGATATTTGCTGTGAATAATTTTTGGAGCCAGAACTTAAACTTTTAGAAACCTAATTAATTATTTACAAATTTTAACAACCTCTCAACATTTATTTCTTGAAATTGTATATATTTGATTGTCCAGAAGTAAAGTTTTCTTGCGTAGGGAAGATAATTCATAAAGGTGTAAAAATTTTTCAGTTCCTGAGTATGGTCACCACTATGTTATCACTTTGTAATTTCCATAGGTTGTAGAATAAATTGACATAGGTAACTACCAACCCACTTTGGAAGATGGGATCTAGCCCTGCCAACTTCAGAGAGGGATCTCTCTATCAGATTTAGATTTGTTTGAGTTTTAAATCTTAGGCTAGTTATGACAGTTCGAGTTTTGTTTGTTTGTTTAAAATAATTAGCTAAAATAATGCTTAAATCTCCATTGGGATATGGGGTCTATACTTAAATATGAGGATCAATTAATATTTTTATAAGGTTTTCTCCACTGGGTAGGGTAGTAAAATTGTTGGATCTATTTAGATTAAATGGAATGAATAAGAGGGAAAAGGGGGGAAATTCCACTAAGCGGAGTAACACCTAGGAATTCCTTCACTCAGTTTCAGATGAAAAACATCCAGATCATTAAAAAACCAGATACAGAGTATATGAAATAAATTATGTACTTTTGACTTTCTTTTAATGATTAGAATTGGAAATACATGAAATGATTAAAGAGAATGAGAAAACATTTAACAAAGAGAGGAAAACATCACCAACAATATGGCACAATAATCCTATGGATAAGCCTCTTTTATTACTGGTCGATCCTTTTAGAAATTACAAAATAGCTCCTTGGTGCAAAAATAAACCCACAATACTTCGAAGGGAGAAGTATTTATAAAACTATGTACATCATATACTATCATAAATGACTAGGATATTATGGAGGAATATCTAACTAACTAGATATCTAAAATACAAGCTATAGGGATTTGTTGATTTTCTCGGATCTCTTGTGCTTATTTGGTGGAAGTGGTTGGTGACTCATCTCTTTGAATTTGGTTGGCTGCTCCATTCTAACTAGAATACCAAAAATCTCTCTAATCAATTAGTGCGCATAAGTCTTCCCACCTCTCTTTACTTGGGACAGAAATCTTGAGTAATTTCTTGTATATATCATTCATTTCAGTATACTTAGAAAAAGTAGGCTTAGCGATGAAGATATCATTAATCTCATACAGAATACTCAAGTCCAACTATAGTGTCTCGAGGAAAGATTTACCATTAATTCTTCCCTGTATCCCTGCAAACTTTGAACTATACTTTTCCACTACACTCATTTTCTGTTTGTAATCAGACAGCGTAATCAGTTTGTCATTAAGTATTGATAATACAGGAAGACCTTTATTATGTAGAACTTCAAACTTACTAAAAAGTCTCTGCACACCTATGTCCATCACTTGATATTTCTCTTCTAGCTGCAACATGAATCATTTCTTGGCCATGACCTTCTTGATCTCAAGGATGGTCTCTGTTTTGTCCTCAATTTCTAATTCTTCTAACTATTGCTTGTTTTTGGAGTTTAGAAATCTAATGAGTTCACTCGCCTCTGTGGGTTTTTCTCCTAACTCTTACCTGATGATATAAATTTATCCTTTGTCTTTCTTTACTAACTCATGTTGTTCAAATATAATCTGTATGGATGGCCATATTTCTCACGTTGACTTGTTGGTATCTACCCAAATATTTTCCTTAGCTTGGGATAATGGTTTTTCCATGGGAATCTCTTTCTCTAATTGTTGTAACTGTTGGCTAATACTTTGAGACTTATGCATCTCTTCCTGGTGATGGGCCTGGAACATTGGCTTCAACTCTTGCTAGTCATTTACTTCTTCCTACAACTTTCCGATCTCTTCTCCTTGGATGGACATGTCCATGGATTTTACAAGTCTATGAGATGCATCTGAAATTTGTATTGGGGTTATTGATGGGACTTGTGTTGATGTAGATGCTTATGTTGTTATAATTCCTGTCATAGGAACTACCTCCAGTGGGATCATGGACATATTCACATTATTTTCCTTTTCCTTTATCATTTTATGCATTTTTGTTTCCATTTCTCTTATATGTGCATTTTGTTCCATGATAAGCTTCAACATTTATTCTTTGTGGCCTTCAGTCTCAACCACTTCTTTGGATTGTGAATATTGTGTAGCTAGAAGCTTCAGTTTCTTTCTCATAGATGCTATATCAACATTCTTATTTATTAATAAATCCTTTGTTGCTTTGACATTTGTTGGGTCACACTCGATCTTCAACATCAATTCTTCTAATGATTTGATTTTGTTGTCCTTGGCCAAAGAAGAGACTTTCTCCACCTTCAATTGGGGTTGAATATTTTTCAATGATATCTACAACTTTGAAGCAACCATTGAGTTAGTTGTTAAGGTAGATATTATCATCTCTCCTATCTCCCTATGCATATCCATCTGGTCTACTGGATGGATATCCTTTACATCAAACTCAAGGGAAGTCGTTTTGTAGTCTGCAGTTGTTTTAGGTTGAGGAAATTGTTCTTGCCAGAATTCCATTTTCATTCTTCCTCTCTCCATGTCAAAATCTGAAAGTAGCCTATGTTGAGCAGTGGAGGTCTTCTTCCAAAACTGAGTATAGGTGTTTCTGTTGAGGAGCTCATTTCTTTGCTTGATCTGTTTGTACTTGTCAAAAATATTTGACTCTGTTTTCTCTTGAGATGATTTGGCTGTCAGAGTAGTGTATGTTTTTCTTTAATATGCTGGTGATGATGTAGACACTATGAACTGACTTTCTGAAAATGATGAAGAGTGTGGCCCCTCCATGACTATGGTGGACTGCATTTATCATTTCTTGAGAAAATCTGGTGCATGACTAGTCTTGGCCCTCTTTCTGTAAACTTGGAAGTCCTAGGGTAATACCTCTGTGATTGAAGGAGAAACAACATTTATTTCTCTTTTCTTTGTTTTATTTTGATGTGTGTTGGTATGTGAAGCAGTGACAGGGGCATGATGTTCCTCTATTTCTAGCAATGTGTTTTCTTACCATTCTATATGGTTCATATACTTCTCCACTTATGGATTTTGTATGTGAGAATAAGGAGTGATCCTTTGTTTGACTTTGAGATCTAAGATGACACCAAATGGCTCATAATACCAAGTAGAACTCTGATTAAACCTCATATGTTTCAAGATTTTATCCGCTTCTTCTCCTACTGATCTATTGTTGCAGATGAAAGGGCCAATTTGAGTCTTGATTATGAGTTTTTGTTTCTTCTTTGCTACAATGAAGTGGATGTCATATGAGTTCACCATATGTCTTATGTATTCTAGTGTAAAAATCCTCACAGGGAGGCATTTGGGAAATTTGTAAGGTGGAATATCACACCCATACACTCTTATCTCTGTGTGGTTTTGGTATAAATACCAATCCCTTGTCTTGGCTAGATCAGAAAGTTGGAGGATTCTCTAAATTTATTCATTGATCCTTGGCTTTATGATTATGTTCATCATGAAAACCATTGGGTGATAAAATTGGTCTATGAAGTCCTTGAAACTATATTCTGCTGAATTTTTCCTCACCAATGAGGTCCACGAGGTCACTGACTGTGGGTTCCTTCCTGGTTTAATTTATAAAATGCACATGGAAACCTGTTTGACTGAAAAAACAAGAAAATATAAACTAGGACTCAGGAATATCTAAAAATTCCTTCAGTTGGAAACCTGAAAAGATGGTCATGAATGTTATCAGCCAAAAATTGACTAAAATTAAATTTGATTGTGGATCTTTCTTTTGTGGAAAATATAGAAAGAAAACCTAGAATAGGCTCATCTACCCATTCATTTGAGAAATAACCTAACATGTAACAAAGAATGGAAATGATATGGTTTTCCTTGACAGTGAATATGGAGGATGAATAAGGGGGATTTTTCTTGGGCAATTGGGCATCTTCTGGTAGAAAAATATGGGCTCTTTGGGGAAAGTTGATCTTCTGGTACATATCATTTAGGGATTCAATGGAAAATGGGATCGCAGAGTCACTTCTTAGGATTTGTAGCATGTGGTCAATGGATTCAGAGGTAATTGTGAAGAGGGTTTCACCAGAGGAGGAAACAATGTCCCTTTGGTTGGGCGAATAACGAGCTTGGCATTTGAGGGTGAATTCGGGGAAATGGTGGGTTTGAGGGAATATATACAGAGGTATATTAGACTCCCATAGTCCAATTTCATCGCTCTGGTCCAGAAAGGTGTCTTTTATCGATGAATGTAATTTGAAGAAATCAATTTCGCATGTCGGCTTTGTGATTTTATAGTTCTTGTTCTCTAGAGGGATGTGGTCCAGGATGATTGGAGGCGTAAGAATCGGGTTCTCAGATGTATCAGTTGATTTTTCCTTGGAGGCCATGATTGAAAAAGATTAATTTAAATCAATGGTGAAACTATGATTACCCAGGGAAAATGCACCTGTTGATGGTGAGTGGTTGGGGCAGATGGCTTGGAAACTTGTTTTGGTGTAGTGTCCATAATGTCTATATTAGAAAATGGCATTACAGGGTGATGAAACAGGGTTTTACAATGTGGTGGAGGTGTTCGTTATGGCGCGGGGTGATGACGGGGCGATTAACGGTCACGGGGAGTGATTTAATTGGGAAACAAATATGTATGATGGAACATATAGTGGGTATAAATATGGTACAGTGGCGGAGTGAGGTGAGTGGTATTGGGTGTTGGATTGGAAGGATTCCAGAGAGGGGGTAGGTGGGTGTTGGATTGGAAGGATTCCAGAGAGGGGGTAGGTGGTGTTGGGATTTGAGGGGGGGTTCCAAAATTCCCATTCTATGAGAGAGCCACGTTAGGTGGGACCAGCGTGGGGGAAACCACTTTTTGGACCACCCCCCCACCGTTATAGGAAGAAAGGTCGGGGGGGTATGAAATGTGATGAGGATTGTTGATTTGCACGATGATGGATGTCACCGTTGACAACATGTGTGGGAGTTACCCCCTACATGACAAAGTACCTTTTCCACTAGTGACTTAGGATAAAAAATATGTGTTGGGTAGCGCCAAGCTTATTTTTTCCACTTTACACCATAGTCTTATTTTTCTAAGCTAGAAATCATCAAATTTAATCAAATAAAGGGTAGTTTGACATCCCCTTTCAACTTTTCATGAGACAAATATCACTAACCTATCTACTCACCTAGGCATCTAACATATTAATCCAACTTAGAATGTTGGATTGATTATTACTCTAACCTAACTAATTTGACCAAGATTAAACAATTCGACCAAACTTATTCTCTAACCTATCAACATAAATTTAAAGGGTTTGATCGTGATTAGATAGTATGATTCAAACCAATTTATTTTGATGGGGTTTAATTTCTTTTCTCATTTTTTTTTTCTTTTTTTTTTTTCTTTTATACCCTCTTTTCATTTTTTTTATTTTATCTTTTCTTTTCTTTTTCTTTTTGTAAATAATTTGCAGAATGAAATATTATTTACAATGTAAAATTACTAGAGGAAGAAATTTCAATAACTAGATGATCCTATGAAATACAAGGTTATAACAACTTCATCAACAAAAAGTATTTTTTTAATCTGTTGCAAAGCTAAAGTGATTTTATGGGACTTGCCTAAGAATAAGAAGTCTTGAAATAATTGTCATTGAAGGCTTTCCCAACAAGTCATTTAGCGTTGAGCTTCCTCATGTATATATCAAGCAGCTGGAATCTAAATATAGTGCGCTACATGCTCCCTTGGATATCAAATCCCATCATATAATTACAAAGATGAATAGTCCATATTCAACGAAGTAAGTTGTGAAGGGGGAATACAAAAATGATGGATGGCATGCTTTACTTCATCCCAGGATGATAAAGTACCCTTATGCGTGGCCCAACATATAGTTGAAGAGGATCATAATGAAACATCCAATACATGAAGTATTTTTTCTGGGACAAGTTTATCCTCTAATTCAACCAAAAAACTAGCCAAATATGAAGTTCCATCGTACACAGGTTGTTCTAAGCTCAGATCCAATCCATATGGACACTCTAATAGTCTTGCAATGTCGTGATATGTTTTCCTATCTTATTTTTTTTTAGTTGTCAAATTATACCTCTGAATCGTCTTGTGCAGATTGAATACTGCACCAACTTACCGAGTCATCTGTAGTTGGGTTAATATAAGACACTCTCTTTCCTACATTGAGAGTGTAGATATGATCCATGGTATCCTATTCCATATTCCCCTCTACCATGTACGTAAAGAGGGAACCTTGGTAGGGATATAGTGTTTGGGTTACTTTCATACCATATACTTCAAAGGTCATGAGTTTCTTCTTAATATCTATAACAATATAATTCTCATACACCCATTTGATACCAATAAACTTGAGTATGGTTCCTTTCCCCCCATGATTTCTATAACCTCAAATTTGGCCATTTTCTTGACTCCATCTAAGTCCACTTCAACATTTTGTAGCCTCCCAATAGGGTAGATACAATACTTATTGACCATCCAAAACCGAATGGGTGAATAGACCAACTTGGGCTTACCCATGGCTTCCCAAGTTTTCTTTGGTAGGATGATGACGTTAGAGACCAAATATTACAGAACATCATTAATTTTGTAATCATATATGTGAGTATTTCGTATGAATTCTTGTCTGGATATTTTCTTCATTCTTTTTATTCTACTTTTATTTCGTTCAAGAATATGAGAAACAATAAACTCTCCTGCATTCATTTCAATCTCTAAAATACCCTTGAGCTTGTTCTACAACTCCCTAGTGATTTTTTCATAATCCAAAATATCAAAAAGTAAGAGGAACCATAATTCAATAGTCTCTCAAGGTCTCATTGGGGGATGTTTTTATGCCACGTAATGATTTGCAAGTTTAGGTTGAGGATCATGACTTTAGTGTGTAGGTATCAGTATTGTAGGATTAGAAACACACAAGAATATCTCAACAATGTCATTGAAGAACTTGTTTTGGACCAAGGGGGTTATATGTAACATCTTCTAGTACTTCCTTGTAGATATTACTTTTATTTGGGTTGTCAACATCAACACCATTCCTTATTCCTCCCTTAGTAATAATATCAATATTGGGTTCATTTTATTCAATGATAGTTCAGGTCTCTGAATTTATCAAAATGGTGCCTCGATGTCTTCTGTGATCCTCCAATTTCACAATAAACTCAGCACAATCCTCGGTGGAATGGGAGTTTTTTCTATAGTGAGCACACCAAGAACATCTTGAAAGAGGACAATCTCGAGCATGATGTCCCTACTCATCACAATTATAATATTGATCTGGTCCTCTTCTTCCATTTTATCCACTTGTGAAACCTCCACCACCTTTACCTTCTCCTCTGAATCCTTGAGGAAATTCGTCAACCTTGAATGTAGACCTATCTAGTATGTACACAAGAGCATCCCGTGCATGACATTGTTTGGCAGTGTGACTAGGTGAACCATATAATGCACAGTAGTATGTGTTTGGAACAAGGGTGTAATTTTTTAGGATTTGGAAATGTTGATGGCGGTGCCCATGACATTGATATATTTCACAATAGTCATTAATCTGAGTATCATGATGGTTTGGGAAAGGAATGGTACTACATAGGGCCATGGAATGTTGTTGTAGCTACGAATTTCACAAATCTCTAGATGGTCCTATTAGTGGAGGATTCATGGGTTGTGGGAGGCTCATGCACCCCTAAATCTAGGACATTCCATCATCGTATATCGCTTAGTATAGAAACCAATACACCAGACTTGAGGTAGGGATTCCCTAGGAAAGGTCAATTATTGAATCTTATCAGTCAAGGCAAAAATATGGCCTTGCAATTACATAATATTATAGTCATTGGGTTGTCTTATTACCTACAACCTTCCAGGATATACCTCCTTCACCTCAATTTTCATGGCTTGTTCTAGGGCCTCCCCCAATGTAGTTATCTGCTACCAGGTTAATACAATCCAAGTTAATGGTAAAATTCCCTACATGAATCATTCTCGTTGGTGGTATTCATAAATGGGGTTGGATAATTTCCCTATCGTGTCTTTGAATCTTTTTTTATACTCTCAAGTAAACTCCCCACCTCTCTATTTGATTTCCCACAGTTTTAGAAAGATCTTGTTTCTCAGATTGGGGTAGTTGAAATTAAACGATAATTTTTTGTTTGACTTGTGGTAAAGGAAATGGTTGTGCCTCAAGATTCCTTGGTTCAATGGATTTCATATACCATTTTAATTCCCGACCCATTAACATGGTCTTAAACTCAATTATTTTGTTAGCATCCAAAGTTCCATGAGACTGCCAAATGGTCTCACAAAGGAACCAATGTTGTTCCACATCCTCAACCCCTTTAACCCGAAATTTTGGGAATGAGGTGAGGTAATCGATGTGTTGATGTATCATGGGAGGATTTGGGGACCCTATAAATATAAATCATAGATGTCCTGGTTATAATAACACTAAATAAATTTCCATACTATGGCTATTGATACCACTCTAACTGATTGGACTAGAATGAGGAAAAATGACAAGAATTATGGAAGAGTTTATTGTAGAATTTTCTAGATTTGAATAATTTGTTGAGGGACTGGGCGATCCAAGTTTTTTTTTTATTAGTTTGGAATGGGATTAAGAGGCGATATCATATTACATCCTATACTATAATTCATAACTTCAAGAACTGCAGGGGTTGATTCTCCCGCAACTTATTCATAGGTTACAACTGATTCCTCATCCTCAGTGGTGACTCTGATCATGATTCTTTATTCCAACTTTTCTCCATCTCATCTACTCTATCCAAAACTCTCATATTTCTCTCCAAACTTCTCTTTCAACTGTTGGTTGGCCAACCTTCCACGTAACTGAAACTATTTCAACTTCTTTAACTCTGTTGTATGACTCTTCTCGAGGTTGATGTCCTTGTGAGACTGATCATTCCTCTTGATAAAATTTCGTATCTTCCCTCACCATCTCTTTTTGATAACTGCATTCATTTTTTGATCCCACTTGTCTATATCACTCTTCCCACAACAACCTCACATACCTCAGGAAATTGTGTATCCTAACTTATGGATCCTTTCTTGAATCACACACCCCTCATGAAAAAATGGTTTTACTCGGCCATTTCAAGCAAAGTCATCAGTAGCATTCCTTCTTCCACTAGAAATATCGTCATCCACAATGGAAATTCTCTTAGTAATCTCCCTCAGGCTCCCTTGTAAAATGTTGCTTCTGCCTTTGAGAATGACTAGTGATTTTTTGTGGAAACTTCAATGATGTATCCTTCAAGGGTAGTTTGGACCCAAAAGTCCATAGCTCAACAAATATGGTGATCCATATTCTGAAGAGAGAAACAATCCACTCGATCATCCAATTAAATCTTTTCTTGAAGCGATCTTTAAATTTTGTCGTTTCTTATAACCAATCAATCCACTAGTAGACCTCTTCTAGGAATTATATCTAGAAGATCTCGTACTGATCAATGGCTGGTTCAGAATAAAAGGTTGTGTCCTTCATATCCCTTAAAATTTTATGTCGTAACTCTGTTTCTTGAAATATAAACTCATCACACTTCCTTTCACACCATATATCAATGTCATAATTAAATATGTGATGTTACATCCTCTGAAAACTTTCTTCGAAGTCATGTCCCAACAATGAAACCATTTTCTGGTGTAGAATTGGAGGCTGGGGTTCTCATAGGTTAGCAATAAAGGTACCATTTTAGTCTAGTTGTGTTGGCATATTAAACCTTCCATGAGGGAAGGAGGTCTAACCCAAAGAAAAATCGAGACTTTGTGTGATAAAGCGAGTTAAGTAGGACACACCATCATATCTTACATATCATGGATCAAATTCATAATTAATTGGGACAAACCCTATTATCACAAGTATCAACGTGATTATGCATTCATGAATCCATGTTGTGCAACCTAGAAATAAGTGCATACATGACCAAAGTGTGTTAAAAAGTGTTGCATATGGAAATTACACATCACAGAACATGTTACATGAAAATAAGACCAAACATTCATCCATGACACAACAAACGTTTTATGCATGAATACTACTTTTTATATTATTATATCTCAAACTAGTGAACATAGGGAAGGTCTTTCATATTGTGTCTTACACAACAAAATGAGAATCCATTGTTCGCTTGGAAGATGTAACGACCTCCTATCTACAATGCGTACCCAAAAACGCCCAACAACTACATTCTTCTCAAGGCCAAAAATGGCGGTAACAATTTCAACATTTCCCGAACAATCACAACAACCTTGCAGAAACGAAATTTGCTGAATATACAAATGCCATAACAATTCCACAATTTCAACATCAATAACATTAAATTGCCGAAAGTAAAAATGCATTATACTTCACCAGTTAAAATCATACCGTTTCCTTTCTCTTTCCTCGGATGACGTCCCACGCTCCGTGCTGCTTCCTTCGCTCTGTGCCGCTTCTTCTTGCCGACCAAAGAAAGCTCACCGGTACCTCCCAGCCAAATGCTAGGGGTACTCTGCTTCCCCCTTAGCCCCCCGAGCCGCAAAGGGGCCACACGAGAACCAGAGATAGACTAGCGTCTCAGCTCGCCTCAACGGCTGAGCTACCACTCCAACACAACTGAGATATACCCAACTCCTCACAAGCAA
>SNQJ01S0022853.1:157494-182030 GCA_010110895.2 Picea sitchensis | reverse complement strand
GATCTAACGATAGATATTATGTTAGGGTTTTTTTCCCTAGAAGGCAACCCTCTTTTATGAGGGAAATGTATTGCGGCTATGTATGTTGCTGAGTATTGTATTCTGAGAGAGGAGATTGTGAGAGAAAGAAGAGGAAGATATAGTGGGTTTTGTTGTAGGTTGTATCCCTTCATTTTGCTGGATAATAATAAGGAATGGACCTGGCAATTTCTCTGGTGGACATAGCCCACACTGGGTGAACCATGTAAATCTGTGTCTCTCTTGTATTATGTATCTTTTGTGTTTTGTTTCCGCATTTGTTTTATTTTATTTCTCCGTGGTTCTGTTTTTCTAACAGATTATTTCTTGGATGACTTGTTTTCTTCTCTTTCTTTTCTTATATATTTAATTGCACTGATCAATTTTTCTCTATAATCAACTTCTTCTTCATCATACTATTCCTCTTCTGAATTTGTTTGACATGATGAGCATCTTTCTTCTTGTTCTGTATCTTCATATTCTTTGGCATTTTTTGAATCTACAATGGGTGAAGAATATATTCCATGTAACAATCCCAAAGTTCTTTAGCTGATGAATATTTACCAACCTTTTCTCTTACCGGTTTAGGTAATCCTTCCCAAATGAAATCCATTGTTATTTTGTTATTGTTCTTCAATTCCTTCTTGGCTACAGTCTTTTCCCTTTTTGAACTATCATATCTTGTAACAACTGATAACCAAATATAATGTCCATGTGCCTGTAAAAATACTTTCATCCTTATGCTCCACATCTCATACTTAAAACCACTCTGACCATTCAAAATTGGTACTCCATTCTCAGAATAATCCATGATCTCCTTCTAGTGGTTAAATTGTTTCCTGAAGAAACCTTTCTCTGATACCAATTGTTGGATTATTGAGAGGGGGGGGCTGGTGAATCAGTAATAGAGAAATTTAATCTTTTTTAACCATAAAATACAAGTGTTATATCAATGTAGAAATATCATCCAATAACTATAGAGTAAATAAGCAATGAACAAATGAACAATCATACACATACATAGTACACCAGTGTTTTACGTTGAAACTCAAATTAGGAGAAAACCACATAATGGTTTTCCTTATATGTCTTGAAGAATTACATTCATTGGCAGCACCAACTTCCTTTGTTTTCTAGTTGCAACTGGAAGGAGGCTCCAACCCCCTATTTTCTCAGGCTAGAAGTTGAGGGAAGCTCCAACTCCCCAATTCTCTGACTACAACCAGAAAGAGGCTACAACCCCCTATGTTCTTCGACTACAACCAGAAGGTGGCTACAACAACCTGTCCTTGCCCCATCCAACTTCCCTAAAGTAGAATTAGAATGATGGAACCATTGTCACACTATCACTGTGAGACATATCATTTTAAACATGTACCAATAAACCTGAACCATGCATCAACCATGCATCAATCTGTACCTCAACATGTAATCAACCTGTACCATAAACAAGTGCATCAACCATGCACCAACATTTAGCATAAACAAGTGCATCAACCATGAACCAACCTGTACCAAAAAACCTAAAATCAACCTATACCATAAACAAGTGAATCAACCATGCACCAACATGTGCCATAAATAAGTGCATCAACCATGCACCAACCTGTACCAAACAACTTGTAATCAACCTGTACCATAAACAAGTGAAACCAATCATGTACAAAGTATGTACCAATCATTTTTCAACTACTCATCAACTATGACTCATCAATATGTACCAACATCATCAGCTATACACCTCATGTATGTGCCAACTCATCAACTACTTGTCTTAACCATGTACCCAACTTGTACCTCAACCAAAACACCTCATCATTTTCATCATACAAATATTATTTATAACTTTGTAATAGACCTGGTGTATATAATCACATACTTGCAAACATTCCTTAACTTTAACAACAAGAGACTAGCATTTTCATCAAACTTTTCCTTAGTCTCACATGACTAGTTTTGGATTAGTCAACAACCCTAACTTGAAATAATCGTAAATTTGTACCTATAATGAATAAAGATATGAAACTAATAGAAAAAATTTCTTCAGTGTGTTTTATGAAATTCCTCCAGGTATCACTACCTGGAACCTCTCAGAAATGGAGCTATAGAAAAAATGGCATACCTTGTTGAATTTTGACTTATTCTAGAGAGCGACCTTGTAGAGCATGCCCCACATAGAATATTTGTTGAATCGATCTGAAACTGTTACAAAGAATACTACAGATGATACCCTAACCAACACATTTGGTCTTACTAAATTGGGATCTGTTATGAAGAAGTTATGATGTTTTTACCCAAAACACTTGTTTTTGACTAGTTTCAGGACTAGCCACAAACCCTATTTTCCACAGAGTGTAACTCCAAAAATGAAATGACCCAGAAGATGAATTTTTTACCACATATAATTGGATATATTTTCTCAATGGAATATAAATTTCACGGTTTGAGTCATTCTATAAAAAAATTTATTGCGAAAATGGGGAGATGACCTGTAAATAACATACCTTAGAAAGAATCATCAAAATAATTTATCCTTGAATTCTGACCTTCTTTTCTTCACCTTCCCTCAAAAATTTGGCTTATATATCCTTTGGTTATGTCAGACACCTATACGTATTCAATATTCTTCAGTGTGATTAAAATTAGAGATCCTTGCCTCTTATTTATACTCTCCAAGTAGCTTCCTTAAAAACATCTTCTAGGTAACTTTGCCCACTTTCCTTATTTTAGGGTTAACCCACTTCTAATTTCTTCATTAAATTTATTATTTAAATACTTTATTGTGTATTCACTTTTAATTATAGTACACTCATAACTTCACTTTATTATTTACCTTTTAAATCTCTTAAACCACTTTGACTACTTTGACCTTTTGGGGCTTTTAGATGGCATGTGAGGGTCCTCCAACTTCATATAGCCATAACTCTCAAACCGTGAGGAGTTATGTGATGTTCCACATACCACCATAAATGGCATGACATGTACTATCCATATAAAATAGTATTACCTACAAATATATCAAAACTCATACCATTATCCATCAAACAAATTTGGTTCCATTACCCAAACCTGGGTTCTCCAACTTCTCATGGCCATAACTCTCTAACCGTGAGGAGATATGTGAGATTCCACATACCACTGGAAATCACATGAAAATAATTATCAATATAGAATAGTTTCACTGACAAATTCATTGACCTTCATCTCATTATTCCACAAATAATCATGGGTTCTCTAACCATACTTATAGGATAAGTCAATATGCAAAGCATCGTCCTGTGAGGGATTTCACCATAAGGGGAACACTTTCGAGTTAATCCATTTGTACTTATTATCAATTATGAAAAGAAAATAATGCGTCATCAAACAAACATGGGTTCATTACCCAGACCTTTGTGCTACCATTCTTTCTTCAAGGGTTGACATCAATGAAAACCAACCTTAATCAGTGAACTCATGAAGCAACTAAGAGTTCCTAGAGTCCCCAACTGAGATATTCTAGGCCAACCTAGTGCACTAAAAACATTGATAAATGAATTGTACAACCCGAGGGACTGCTTGTAGAGAAGGGGGTACATTCCTTGGGTTGTGTAGGTTGTGGGGAAGAGAGATGGTGGAGTGGAACTACTATCGGAGTAGAACCTAGGTTTTAGGTTGCTAAATGTGGAGAGTGTACAACCAAGAGGGAAAAATATGCTTGTGGACTCATAGCCTCAACTCGAGGGTGGTCTACTATTGAGAGAAAATTAACAACAAGCATGTGGGTGGGAGGAACACCCTTAATATGCAACCAATTGGTTATTGTATAAATAGATAAGTCTCTTGTTATGGTTATTATGTTATTTTGTTGTATAAATGGTTTATAATAATGTTGTTTGTCTTTTGGTTTGCTTGCTTTATGACATTCATGGGTTTTTATTCCATTGTTAGTTTCATATGTTATTTGGCATGTTGTGTACATGAAAATTTTAATTGGTATCAAATATGCCAAGTCATTTTTATAGTGATGTGGTTGGATCTTGGTCCTTCGAGGCTCAATATTTTATAGCCTTAATGGTTTATGAGTAGCTAATTAAGGATAAACCATGGTTGTTTGTACAGATTTAATTTAGATGTTCTATAGGATTGTAATTAGTGATTAGAATATGATTAATGTCATTTGATATTGCAAGTTGAAACAAGTGTGTCTTTGTTTCTTGTGTGCTAGTACAATATTGAGTTACAGAGCTATTAGACTAAAAAATCCTTCATGATTGTAAACTATCCAAACACACTAGTTCAAATGTGGAGGGGTGTTTTGATATTTCCTTTGCATCGATTTATATGAAATTTCATATAAGTCTTTATTATTATTATTTTTGTCAATGATTTATTCATTTTGCATTTACTACTTAGTGCTTGAATGCCTAATCTATTTTTCTTATTGCTGTGAGCATTTGAGACTCATACAGTTTTTATAAGAAGGTTGTAATCCAAGTAATAAGGTAAAATTGAGTGCAGACTACTATGTAATCTATTTAAATTGGTTTTTAATGAGAAACAATAGAATTATTTACTATGAGTATGAACTTTAGATGGATATTTTTATAGAGATGTTATGTGATTATGTTTGGATATCCTCACATTGCAGATCATCATCTATAAAAAAAAGGTATTTTAATGTGATATCGAGAATTCCATTGCCCAGACAAAAAAAATATAAAAATGATAGAAAATTAATTTAAAGTTGGTGAGAATGTTTTTTAAGGTCCAAACAAAAAACATATTTCTTGATATTAGTGAAAAACAAAAGCTAATTTCCTAGTACTATGGGATTTTTGAAATATTTTAAGGATTGGAGAGGTAAGTTATAGATTTGGAATTTCCTCCTTGGTTACAAGAGTGAAATGTATTTCATGTCTCGTTGTTGAAAAAAAACTCTCATCTTTTAAATTATACTTACTTATATCTTCTTCAAGATAATGAGATACCGACAAATATCATATGTCTAATGGTATCAAAAGGAAAAACAATTAAGTTATAGGACCATCTAAATGGTTGAAATATAATGGGAAAACTATGGGATATAGGATGTCACATATGAAGGAGAAGAGGATATGAAGATAAAGTGTACTTAAGGCCTTCAACATGTGTTGGCATAATTAGTTGACTATATATGTTATTGTTAGAAGGTTTTGCAAATTGAATGTATAATTAGTTGAATTTATATGCATATATGTAGTGGAAATGTGGTGAGGTAAAATGAAAATTTCAATAAAGGAAATAAAGGAAAAATTCAAAGGATTCCCTTCTTTGGAATAAAGGTTGATTGAGAACCTTAATGAGTTATTGATTAGGGATAACCTATCATTGGTAAAAAAAATGAGTGGTTGGTGGATAACATTCTTCGACATTACATTATGTACCATATATTATATCCATTGTTTAGTAAATATGATGGTTGTAGATTAAAAATACATTTTAGGGTTGTTGTGTGGCTTAATAGTTGGTACATGGAGATATTGAGAAAACAACCTAGATGAAACTTTAATGAATGTAGAGCCCTATGGGCATGAAGGATGGTGTTTGACCAATCATGTTTAATCATTTAACTTGTTACTCTAACCACATAATTTCCATAGGATTTTCTAATGTATATGAATAATTGCCGTATGATCTTCTATAGAATATTTTTATTTGCCTCCACATAGAAGATCTCTAGTATCTTTAATATTTTTATGTCAAGGATGTCACAACTTGCAATATTATATTTATTTTTAAGTAGTGTTTCAACTTATAATATATTATTTTTTGGTGATATAAAATGTTTTTAAAATTAATTATATTTTTTTTGTTGACAAACTTAACAATGTATGCAAACTATTCAAATCTCTAATAAATTATGGGATTTAGCATAAAAAAAAAGTATTATTACACGCATCTCATTCTCAATTTTTCTATTAGTAAAATATGGACAATTTTTTTATCTCATTTGTACCCATTAATAAAAAAAAATGAAAACTTAAATTGAATTTGATCAAATAAATATTTTTTATATGTAGAAATTTTTTAACAATTGTATTATCTACATAATCAAATAATACTTCATTAAATCATTAATAAATAATAAAAACTTAAACTGAATTTAATAAAATAATTATTTTTTAATAATAAATAATAAAAACTTAAACTGAATTTAATAAAATAAATATTTTTTAAATAAAATAAAAATCATTAATCCTAGAATTGACTTTTTTGGAGTGAGTTTTGAATTAGAGGTTCAATATGATACAGGGATAGAAATAAAAGTAAGATTCAACCAAACGAATTTGCCAAGTAGGTCACTCTCGAGGCCAGCTGTGTTTGCCAAGCATGTCATTGTCAACGCCAACTATGTTTATGACCATTGCACCAAGCATGTCGCTATAGAAGGCATGTTTATGATTGTTGCATGTATTTTCCAAGAAGATCGTTGTGGACACCAGCTATGTTTATGCTTGTTGCATGTAAAAATTTTTATAAATTGCTCCATTCCATCTGAGAAAAACATCATGGATAATAATGGTATCTTTGTTCAGGAGTGCACTCTTTTGTCAAGAAAATCAGGTCAAAAAAATCACCGATGAGATTTGGAAGAAACTGATCTAATGGCGCCTTTATGAACTAATGGCACTTTTATGATATCCGTATAAACGTCTAGAAAAGTTGGAATCCAACGACTTACCTACACTCGTAATTCCTATATAAACCCATGTTCTCTTCGCTATTTTTCCATATGCACTGCCCGCTTTTCATGCTTTTATCATGGTTTGTAGGGCGTTCTTGATTATGCGGTGTGTTTTAGGTGTTTCGATGGATGGCTCTTTCCTCCTCCTTACGTATGAAAATTAGGGCGTAGTTGTTGGTAAGATTCATTGTGATACATGACGAAAGTTTCACAGAGATGTTTATTAATACATAATGTAATCAATTATTTGGTTTTTTTTTTTTTTTTTCTGATGGAAATTCAACAAAATGTTTATTACTATAGGGAGAGGTTTTATTGACTAATATTATTTATTTGTTTGTGTTTTTTTGGGTTATCAAGTACGGTTGTTATTAAATTTATATTCATCATGTTTTCACATTTTATATATAAATTGTGTATACCTTATTTTTATTCAATATTTTATATAATCTATTTTAATTTTTTGCACAGTCCATAAGATCATATATATTAGAATGTTTTTGTTTTCCTGAGTCATTTATATGATTGAATATAGATTCATCATATTTTCACATTTTATAAATTGTGTATATCTTATTTCTATTCAATATTTTATATAATCTGTTTTAATTGCTTGTACAATTCATAAGATCTTATATTTCAATGTTTGTGTTTTTTCTGGATCATTTATGTGCTTTCAAATAAACTTTTTATATGTGTTTTTTTTGTTGTTTATGTGTTTTCCAAGTATGCTTTTCTTTAAATATTTTATATTATTATAAATTATTGATATTAAACAGATATGTTTATTATTGCAGAGAAGAGATTCTACTACATTAGATCATTTTGATCATTTATTGAAGAGGAGGCTTCAACTAGCCGCCATCATCGACTTCCGTAAGACAATTGCATCCCCATACGCCCTTCCTTAGACAAAAAGTCATCCAGGTTATCTAGAGTAGTCAAATTTATCAGGATTTTAATTTATCTGAGATTTCATTTCCCATGAACTATTTTGGCCATGGATACCCATCACTGCAAAGTAAGTACAATGTTATATATGCTATGTTCAATGAGGTATTCGGTGAGGTGGCAGAAATAAATTACGCTATGTTATATACGCTATGTTCAATGAGGTATTCAATGTTATATACACTATGTTCAATGTTACATACTCTATGTTCAATTAAAATAAAAGAGATTGATGAGTAAGAAATAAATTTTCATTAATTTCCTTGCCAATGTAGGGCAGAGAATAATTAAACGGTTTTGCGTTCATTTTTCTGCAGGGTATTAATATGTTGATTTAATGTCATTATATCTTTAGTTAAAAATAACTTCCATCATCATATTGTAAAACCACTATGAAATTTTGTGATTTCAAATCAATGGCAGCAATCATGTGCACCACCCTCCTTTTCATCTGGTGCGCCGTCCTTCGTCTATTATAATGGTTTAGGGAACACTTCTTCTCTAAGGTTCTTAGGAAACGATATATGTGTTTTGCAAAAATGAACTTCTAATCAAAATCACACGAATTTAACTAAGACATGCACAAATGAAATCATTAAAAACCTCATCAATGAGATCATTAAAATATTTAACATTACATTGATATCACTTATCATGAAACTAAAATTTTCAACATTCCTGTTTCAAAGGGATTTTGCAATTCTTAAAGTAAAGTTTGTCTCCCATCTAAGTCATATTTTTAACATTACATTGATATCAATTATCATGAAATTAAAATTTCCAACATTCCAGTTTCAAAGGGATTTTGCAATTCTTAAAGTAAATTTTGTCTCCCGTGTAAGTCATAGATTCTATTTTACAAACCTAAAGAAATTAAAAAATTAAAGTTAAAAAATTCTTCTAATTTCTAGTAGTTTGGTTATATTGTCTTAGACTTTAGTAATATTTTCCTATTTCTCTTATTCTGTTATATCCTTTATTAATTACATTTACACTTATTCCATTTTTTTTCTCCTTTGTCTAACATTTGGTGATATTCCCTTTTTCCATAAGGGCTTTCTTATATTCCCCTTTCTTTATAAGCTCTCTATTTTGTATACTAAGATTTATTCCATACTACAAAGTGCCTCCCAAAACATCTAGTTTTACTATTAAGTTAATGGTTGTTCAATAAAATTGTTGCATTGGATCCCAGACATTGGGTTTCACCTAGTGGAGTCTCTCCACTATCATTTTGTTCTCTGAAAAAACATTTGTTCGAGGATCTTAGGGTTTTGTTTAATGAGGCATAGTGCAAATTCTAAACAAGAGGTGATTTTCAGGAACACTGTGTGAGGTAATTGTGGGTAGCTTGGTCATGTAAGCCTTGGTCAAATATTATGTTGCTCGGTTTGTATTTTATACCCCTCGACGAAATTGCCAACATGTCTTTGGATGGATTAAGGAGGCGAGTTGCAATTCACGATAAAACTCAAACTGAGACTCACATGGACAAATTGTCAATTGCATTGGATCTGGGCCATCGGGTTTCAACTAGTCAATCCCCTCCATTGTCATTCCATTGCCTGGAAAGGAGTTTGTCAGAGCATTTTCAAGACTAGGCTTTTTCTTAAGGAGGCATAGTGCAAATTTTGAAGAAGAGGTCGATCTTCAAGAACATTGTGTAGAGTGATTGTGTGTAGTCTGGTCGCATAGGCCTTAGCCAATTAGATGTGTGCGAGATTATCAGACTCTTTTATGATGCTCAATTTGGATTTTATGCCCTGGGCCAAATTTCCAACATGTCCATGAATGGCTTGAGGAAGTGAGTCGCAACTTGCAATAAAACTCAAACTGAGACTCGAATGGATGAAGCCTTTATAGAATTAGATCTAAGGCACTAGGTTTTATCTAGTGGGACCCATCTGATGTCATTTCATCTCCTAGAAAAGTGTTTGTTGTAGGATCTTTGGGACTAGGGTTTTCCTCAATGAGGCATAATGCAAATTTTGAACAAGAGGTCGATTTTTCAGAAAACTATGTCGGGTGATTGTGGGTAGTGTGGTCACATGGTCCTTGGACAAACCGACATGTGAGAGCTTAAGAAACTCCGTTACACTACTCGTTTTGTATTTTATGCCCTTGGACCAAATTGTCAATATGTCCCTGAATGACTTGAGGAGGCAAGTTGCAACTCATGATAAAAATAAAAATGGGAATCAGATGGATGAACCTTCAATTGCATTGGATACAGGACACCATGTTTCAACTACTGGGGCCCCACCGATGTTATTTTGTTTCCCCAAAAAACATTTGTTACAGGATCTCTGAGACTAGGGTTTTTCTCAATGAGTTATAGTGCAAATTCTGAACAAGAGATCAATCGTCAAGAACACTATGTCTGGTGATTGTGGGAAGTGTGTTTGCATTGGCCTTGGAAAAACAAACATTGAGGATCTTTTGGAACTTTGTTATGCTACTCGACTTGGATTTTATGCCCCTGGAACAAATTGCCAACATGTCCCTAAATGGCTTGAGGAGGCTAGTTGCAACTCACGATAAAACTCAAACATGGGCTCAGATGGACGAATATTCAATTGCATTGGATCTGAGGAACTGGGTTTCAGCTAGTGGGGACCCTCCTCTATCATTGTGTTTCCATAAAAGCGTTTGTTGGAGGATCTTCAGTACTAGGGTTTTTCTCAATGAGGCATAGTGTAAATTATGAACAACGGGTGGATTTTCAAGAACACATGTTGGGTGATTGTGGGTATCATCATTGCACATGATTTGAAAAAATAGATGTGTGAGAGATTGTGGAACTCTGTTATGCTACTCGGTTTAGATTTTATGTCCATGGACCAAATTGCCAAGATCTCCTTCAATGGCTTGAGGAGGCGAGTTGCAGCTCATGATAAAACTGAAACTGAGAGTCGGATGGATGAATTGTCGGTTACATTGTATCTAGAGTATTATATTTCATTTAGTGGGGCCCCTCTAATGTCATTCCTTTTTTTGGAAAAATGTTTGTTGGAGGATCTCCAAGACTAGGGTTTTCTCAATGAGACATAGTGAAAATTTTGAACAAGAGGTCGATTTTCAAGAATAGTGTGTTGGGTGATTGTGGGTAGCGTGGTCACATGGGCCTTGGTGAAATAAACGTGTAAGAGATTACGAAAATCCGTTATGCTTCTTGGTTTGGATTTTATTCCCCCATACCAAATTTTCAACATGTCCATGAATGGATTGAGAAAGGGAGTTGCAACTTGTGATAAAGCGCAAACCAAGACTGGGATGGATGAAACCTTACTTGAATTGGATCCAGGTCACCGGGTTTCATCCAGCTTATTTCCTCTATTGTTATTTTGTTATCCAAAAAATCATTTGTTGCAGGATCTCCAGAACTATGGTTTTTCTCAATGAGGCATAGTGCAAATTATGAAGAGGTCGATTTTGAAAAACACTATGCTGATTCATTGTGGGTAGCGTTGTCGCATAGGATTATCTAAACAAACATCCAGTATCTTACAGAACTCCGTTATGATGCTTGGATTGGATTTTATGTCCCCGAACCAAGTTGCCAACACATCCCTAAATTCCTTGAGGAAGCCAGCTGCAAATCATGATAAAACTCAAACTAGTACTCAGATGGATGAATCGTCAGCTGCATTGGATCCAAAGCATAGAGATTCAGCTAGTGGGGCCCCTCCGCTATCATTTTTTTGCATGTAAAAGTGTTTGTTGCAAGATCTTTGGGACAATGGTTTTTCTCGGTTCTTATTACATATGTTTGACAATTTAACAACTTGTAAGGTTGAACAAGGAAAGAAATGGAATGACAATGCATCAAATGGTAATGAATGGCATGGCATGGTAGGGAAGGGAAAGGAAATGTAAGGCATATCATGGCAAGAAAATGCAGGGCATGGTATGGAAAGGAATGGCATGGAATGACAAGGAAAGGAAACGCAAGGAACGACATGGCATGCCAAGGAAAGACTATGAAAGGAATGACATGGCATGGCCTGAAAAGGTAAGGAATCACATGGAAAGGCATGGAATCGCATGGAAATGCATGGCAATGCAAGACATAGAATGTAATCACAAGGACAGGCATGAAAAGGCATGACATGGAATGGCATGACAAGCAAAGGCATGGATTGGCAAGATAAGGCAAGGCAAGGTAGGGCATGGAATTGTATGGAAAGGAATGACATGACATGATATGGCATGGCATGGAAAGGAATGGCATGGAAAGGCATGGCATGGAATGGAAAGAAAAGATAGTGCAAGGTATGTCGTCGGATGTCATTAAAAGGCCAGACAAGGCATGTCATTACAAGGCATGGAATGGCATGGAAAGGCATGGGCTGGAAAGGCATGGAATTACATAGAAAGGCAAGGAAATGTAAGGCATGGCATGGAAAGGAAAGGAAATACAAGGCATGGCATGGCATGGCATGCTAAAGAAAAGCATGGCATGCAATGGAAAGGAAAGGAAATGCAAGGTGAGACATAGCATGGCATGCCAAGGAAAGGCATGGCATGGAAAGAAAAGGTAATTGATCCAGATTTTATGAGCAAAACAAAATGAATACAGATTATTATCAAAAGATGCTTAAAACAAAATAACATATATACAGTCAATCTGGTTTATATTCAATAAGGAAATAAGATGAAACTGTAAAATGCAGAGGAAAACAAGCTTGCTAGAATGGTGGTGGCTTATCTCTGAGAAGAGATGTGACGGTTGTGCTCATTCAAAAGAAGATGATTACAATGATGCTCTGAAGGAGTTTTTACAATAAACAGGAATTTCAAAAACCCTATACATCTAAAAACCTAACCCTGGGAGATGAAGTGCCAAAAGTCATGTAGGCCTCGTTTGGGTATTTAGTACATCAACTTCTTAGGGTCATTACTTTTGCATACGATCTATGTTTTAGGCGCATGATAACTCGTTGGAAAGGTATATCCAAGGAATACACATGTTGTCATCATAATTTGACTTTGTCAATATTCTAACTATGGCGAGCCCTAAAAATGTTGTTTAGGGTCTCAAAATGGCCCCATAAGTCAAGGATCCGAAAACTAGGAAAAAAAATGCCAAAATAGAAAACTGCTAAAATGAACTAGTTGGAATAGGTGGCAGGCCACCTATATCCATCTGGATCAATCCTCCCCCTTAGGAAGCAATGATCTCCATTGTGTTGATTTCCCCCATCAACTGAGTAAATTTCTTTTGAATTTGGCCTTGGGTGAGCCACTTGCCTTGGTGCAGGAGCTTCCCTTCTTTGACAACTCGATAAAGTTGGATCCTTTGTTGGCGAGTGCCCTTGACATGTTTTTCCACAATCTGATCGTTCGATGCATGTTGTATGCAGTTGGGGCTGGGCTATGTTGGGTCATTTTTTCTTTTATCTTTGAGGTGTCTAATAATGGTGGGAAATAAGGTCGATGGAGATCCACGTTGAACACTAGGTGCAGGCCAAAGAAATGAGGAATGTTGATCTCAAAAGAATTATCACCCACAACCTTGGTGATTGTGTATGACCCATAACGGAGTGGGTGAAGCTTCCAATGGGGTCCTGTAAAGTGTTATTTCTACAACTGCAACCAAACTTTGTCTCCCACTTGAAACTTATGTGGCACCCATTGTTGATCATGGCCCTGATTTTACTTGTCATTGAACTTATGTATGATATCCTTAACCTATTGGTAGATGTGTTGGATCTACTCAATGAACTAGGCATCTTTTTCAGCTTCAGTTGGAGTAGGATATGAGTAGGTCTAGGTGACCATAAGGGGTACTACAACATCTATAGGACCCAATGGTTGGAATCCCAACCCCACCTAAAAGGTGATGTGGTTAGTTGAGCTATGCAGGGCTCGATTGTAGCTGTGCTGAAAATAGGGAAGAATATCATCCCATGTGCAAGGGTGTTTGGACTTATATATGCATAGGATATGCATGATCATTTGATTGACGACCTCATTTTGGCCATCTATCTAGGGGTGGAAGGCCATGGATTTGGTGATCTTGGTGTCCAACAATGATCAGAGGCTTGACCAGAATGTGATGAGAAATCAACTATCTTGATCTAAGACAATGGTTTGTGGGATTCCAAAATGTACTCAGACTCATTCAAAGAAGAGATTGGTAGTGGCCTCTGTTGTGATGCTATTCTTGCAGGCGACTAGAATCGCCATCTTAGAAAAGTGATCAACAACCAAAAAAACACAGTCATTTCCTCACTTGGTGGACGGGAGGTCCAACATGTAGTCCATTGAGATGGATTCCCATGGCCTATCAAGAGTAGGCAAAGGGGTGCATAGGATGTTTTTTTTAGTGATTTTTTTGGCAATAGTGTAGGTAGTGCAGGACCTAATATACTTGGTGACCTCCTGTCCAAGTTTCAGGCAGTAAAAAAATTTCTGCAGCATTTCCACTATCGTTTCGACATCAAATTGTCCTGCCACCCGACTGTAGTGGGCTTCCCATACCAGCTTCACTTGATTTCTTGATGGAACACAAATATGGCCCTAAAAACAAAACAACACATCCTAAATATGGAAATTAGCGACAACTGTGTTTGTGCCCAACATTGGTAGGTGGTGGCCAAGTCTAGGTCTGTCTCATAGAGTTGGAGCCATCCATAGGTCTCATGGCTGCATTATTCTAGCACCATGGTGAGTTCCACGACTGGCGGTATGTTGCAGTTATCAATGACACAATTGGTGATTCTTGTTTTGTACTTGATGTTTATGTGAAATTGCTACAAGTATGTGGACCACTTCTCATGGTAGTCATTCTGCAATTTTCCTTGTGTATACATGAACTACAGTTGCTTATGATCAGTGTGGATGAATGTCTCCTTCCCAAGAATGTGATGTCTCCACTCATAGGAGACTTGCACAATGGATTACATTTCTTTGCCATAGGAAAGGTACTTATGAAAAAAATTTGATAGTGTATCACTATGATAGGCCATGGGGTGGCCGAGCTGAGTGAGAACAATACCCACAACACAGTATGAAGCATCTGTCTTGATATAAAAGGGTTGTTGCAAGTCCAGTAGTGAAAGTTTTTGGGTTGAGCACAAGCGCTGCTTCAAAACATCCAATGCTTGTTGTTGGGACCAGCCCCACACAATTCTTTCCTTACCACCACCCTTGGTTAGTTGGCTATGTACCCATGCAATATGGGAGAATCCCAACATCAACCTGCGTTAGAAATTGGAAAGCCCCAAGAATCTCCAAATCTCAGTGAGTGTGGTTAGGGATGTCCAATCACGAATGACTTGGATCTTGGATGGATCCACATGTATGCCATGTCGATCAACTATGTAGCCCAGGTAGTAGACCATGTCCATACCGAAGGAGCATTTTTCCAAGTTGGTATATAGCTTGTGTTGCAGCAGGGTTTGTAGAACCTGTTGAATATGTTGCAAGTGTTCTGTCCAAGTTTTGTTGTAAATGAGAATGTCATCTAGATACAGCACTACAAAATTATTGGTGAATGGTCGTAGGATATCGTCCATGATCCTCATGAAAGTGGCTAGAGAATTTTTCAAACCAAAGGGCATGACCAACCATTCAAAAAGACCTTCCTTTGAATTGAAGGTCATCTTCCATACATCTATCTGTTTTATTAGGACCTGGTGCTAGACAGACTTCAGATCAATCTTACTGAAGTATTTTCCCCCCATGAGTTGATCAAGGAGGTCATTGATTCAGGGAATCAGGTACTGATTTCTGACTATGATTTTATTTAGATCTTAGTAATCAATGCAGAGTCTCCAGGTTCCATATTTCTTCTGTACCAACACGATTGGGCTTCCTCAAGGTGATGAGCTGGGATGGATGTGCCCCTTTTGGAGCAATTATTGGATCTATCACTTGATCTCCTCATTCTCTAATAGAGAGCGACGGTAGACTAGCCCATTGGGAAGTGGTGCATCAGGGGTCAGATCGATAGGGTGCTTGACATGACAGTGCAGAGTATTCTTCAATGACCTTATCCACTTGCTTCTATTGTGTGGAACGGTCGGTCGCAAAGACCCTAGATGTGGTTGTGATCTTTCACTCATTCTGAGAGTGAATCACAAAAAATACAAACTTCCCCATATGAGAGATTACCTTCCTGCATTGATTGGTAGAGATCAAGGAAATAGAACTTGGTGGGACTACCTCGGGTATCTTGTACAATTTATTGTTCAAAGTAATAATAACATTGCGTGGCCTAGAATCATACACAACATGATGTTTTCATAAATATGGTTGGACCAAAAGAACATTACAAACTTTGAGAGGTGCAACATCACACAATACCTCATCTTTGAAGGGCTTGATGTTGTATGACATGTGCCATTGTTGGCTGACGTGGATGTCACTTCCTTGGAGGAGCCATCTGATGGTGTAGGGTTGTGGGTGTGGCATTGTTGGCATGGTGATTCACTTGAAAACCTATGCTGAGATGAGGTTCTTTTGGATACCACTATCAATGATAAAGTGCAATGGGGTACCTTTCACCCACATTTGTGAATGAAAAAGGTGCTTTCCTTTCTCTAGCTCTTTTGGTCCACCGGACTGGAGCTTGGTGGTAGAAATGGTAGCATTGGGTTGTGCATCAATGATTTGTATCCCCATTTCTATTTTTGACTTAGATTCGGGCCCTGCATCTAATTCTAAGGCTTTCACCTCATCCACCAGTGACTTCTTTGAGTGACAATCAAAAGTATTATGCCAGGGGATCTTATGGAAGTCGCACCACTTCCCAGTATATTTCTGTGTCTTTCTGGTGTCCTTCTTTTCTTGCGACCTAGATCGGTTTTCTTCAGGTTGTTCATCTTTTCTCTGTACCTTTTTCTACGGGTTGGGGATGCCCTTTACTGGATTTTGCTGTGAGGGGTTACGAGGTCCAAATTTTCACATCTTTTGTTTGAGCTTCTGCTCGATTTTGATGACATATCGGTAGGTCATGCCCAAGGATGAGATGTCGAAAAACTCCATTTCATACTATATGTATCTATGTAGACCGCCGCAATACTTGAGTACCATATTTCACTCAGAACCTTTGATACCCAGCTTGGTGCTCAAGGTATGGAAAATATTTGTGAACTCGAGCATTGCTTGGTCTCTTTCCTGCCGCAGTGTTGTCCATTTTCTGTACAGGTCATCACAACTTCCAGCATGGTACAATTCTTCCTTAACATCATCCCTGAAGAACTCACAAGTGAGCGTGACTATAAATAATGAGGGTTCATGTGTTTCTTTTTTCTCACAAAAAGTTTCCCACCAATCCTTGACATGGGGAATGACTTTGAGGAGTGAAAAAGTGATATTTTCTCTATTCGAGAAGTTATGGACAAAGAAATACCCTTCTAGCAGATTTAACCATTTGTCTACAACATCTATGTCTATTTGACCTTCAAATATAGGATTATCGAACTTGATTTGTACCTTTAAGGGGGCAGCGCCTCCATTTGAGGAAGATGCATCACATGTTGGTAGTCGCTGAAGGATTTGCACAAAACTATCCATCATCTTGTTCCTTTGTTGCGTGAGGGATTCCTCGAGAAACATTTTGAAGGGATCTCATGTCCCGTCATCTTTCTTTAATCCCACTATGAGATGTAGTTTGGGCATGTGAGATATTTTTTCCTCAAGAGAAACAAGTTCAAGACCCAATTCTTTGTACCCTAACCTCATTGGGGACATGCATTAAGAATGACAAGGAGAAGACCACTCTGATACCATTGATCCAGATATTATGAGAAGAATGAAATGAATACAGATAATTATCAAAAGATGCTTAACATAGAATAACATATATACACTAAAAATCATTTCTATTCAATAAGGAAATAAGCTGAAATTGTAAAATGGAGTGGAAAACAAGCTTACTAGAATGGTGGCGGCTTATCTCTGAGAAGAGATGTGATAGATGCGCTCATTTAGAAGAAGATGATTACAATGAGGCTCTGAATGCCTTTTTACAATAAACAAGAATGTCAAAAACCCTAGACATCCAAAAACCTAACCTTGGGAGTTGAAGTGCCAAAAGTCATGTGGGCCCTGTTTGGGTAAGTTAGTACATCAACTCCTCGGGGTTGTAACTTTTTCATACGATCTGTGTTTTAGGCACACGATAGCCTGTTGGAAAGTTCTATCTGAGGACTACACATGTTTCCATCATACTCTAACTTAGTCTATAGTCTAACTGTGGAGATCTTAAAATTTTTTGTTTAGGGCCTCAAAACAGCCCCGAAAGACAAGGACTCGAACACTAGGAAAAAAAATTGAAACTGGAAAAATGTCAAAATGACCTAGTTGGAATAGGTGGGAGGCTATTGAAATCCATCTAGATCAGTAATGAAAGAGATGGCATGTAAAGGAAAGGCATGGCAGAGCAAGGCAAGGGATGATATGGAAAGGAATGGCATGGCATGGAAATGAAAGGCAAGGCATGGCATGGCATGAAAAGGTAACTCAATGCATGGCATGGAAAGAGAAGGCATGGAATGGCATGAAAAGGAAAGGAATTGCAAGGCATTTAATGGAAAGGAAAGGAAAGGCATGGAATGGCATGGGATGGAAAGGTAGGGCATGTCTTGGAAAAGAAAAAAAAGGGAAGGAGAGGAAACACAAGTGAAGGCTAAAAGAAACATAATTACATAACAACAAAAAAGAACAAGAACATACAAGAATACCATAGCAACCATAGCATGAATACAAAATTTAAGCATTCATGAATCTGGAATATTTGTTCAATTATTCCTTTTACATACCTATGGGCATTAAGGTAGACCATCAAGATCACTTCTAATATCTATGGTCTCTATTATCCTCTCGTGCTTAGAGTAATAAAATAAATATCTTACCTTTGATGAGTTCTTACTTGGAATTGTTTATAGTTGGAGGTTTGTGCCAACAATCAAGTTCATAAAGTGGTATACAACTTCACCTGGTATATAATATTGAAATACATAACCACCTTTATTTCATTTTATTTCATCATGTGTTAGATATTCTCATTTAATAATGATTGAACCAATCAAAAATTCAGTTCCTTTAGATTGTATTATTGATCGCATTAGGGTCTTCTTTCCCTCTAAGAAATGTGTCAGCCAATAATCAGTGCCCCATTAATTACCTCTTAGTGCAACAACTCCATATATGTGCCCTACAAAAAATGAATTATTAACATGTCAGTCCAACAAATGACCAAAGCATAAAACATTGATGATAGTTATTCAAAATTTAATAGAAAGTTTCATTGAACCTGGAAGTACGATATCCAAGACGTGATCATAATCTACCGAAATATTTGATTGGTACTCCTCCAAATAGGATAATTCCATAGTTATATGTTGACCAATGGGGAGTGATACATAATCCCATATATCAACCCAGTCTATCGATTCATAATCATCCCATTCATTACCACTAGATGGGCCACAAAAGAAAGAGAGTTTTCTCATCCATATTTCAACTATTGCTTTTTCTCATCCATACGTACAACTGAAAGCAATCTTGTATGTAGGCTAAGTAGTGGCATCAATCACTACTTATGTAGAAGTGATACTCCTTCAATATAACTTTTTTTTCTTTGATACTATCTATCCCATGCCTATATGTGATATGTGTTGGATAAATTTCTATTTTTGACTCACTAGTTTACTGGTAGTTAACTGGAGCTAGTTCTATTTTAGAATTTTTATTTTAGACCATCACTATTATGCATGCATTCCTAAGAAAATCTCACTTCTTGTTGTATTTTCTTAATTATGGAATTGTCTTTCCTATATGAGTGTATATCACTCAACCATTGTATCATATTGATTAACTCATTCGAGTAGTGTGAATATATTTTATTACTATTCCATATTGAATCTCTCTTCCTTTTCTTGACAAGATTTATTTTTACTTTCTCTAGATATGTATCCTCTGCAGGTTTCCATGAAACATTGACATGGTATCAGAGTAAATCTTCTTGGAGAAATGTAGACAAGCCAAAGAAGAGGAGAATTGTTGTTTTGCCTAGTGTAATATGTATATCTAACAATGTCGCAGTGTCTTCCTATTGAAAGGTGCAACAATAGACAACGTTGCACCCTCTCCCTGTCGAAAGGTGCAAAATTCGCAAGAACGCTTGTGAAATTAATTTTTTTGGACCATATCACACCATCCGTTCTTGATTTTCCTCAAGGGTGCAACACTGAGGAAAATTACCCTTTTTCTGCAGTAATTTTTGTATTAATTGCAAATTGAGAGTAAGTTTTTAGGGTTTTTTAGATCTAGTAAGAGGTATGGATACAAAACCAATTATTCGATCAATTTTGGTAATAATTCTCACCCATACAATTATTTATAATGGAATCCAAAGGCCAAGTTCCAACTGAAAAGGAAAGGATTATACAATTTGAAGATGGTGATAGAAAAATAACCTACATCAATGATTGAGAATACCAAATGGGAGAACCGTAAGGATGAAGCCACATGAATTATTCTTGAATTAATTTCAACTTATTTATGGTTTCATGAGGTCTCATGCAAGACTCTAGACAATATAATACCTATCTTGGAAAGTCTCTTTGGAAGGAAGGATGAGATGAAAGGTCATACGCTTGAGGTAGAGTTAAATACCTCATATCCTAAATTTTTTGATAATATACATGATTTATTTAACAAGTTTAAATATTTGATATTAAGATTGGCATATTGTATTATTGATAAGTCTACATATGTAGATCAACTTATTCTAACAATGTTGGCTAAGCTAGGACCAAAATATGTTGTTTATGTCTCCACTTTCCATTCTAGCAGATATCTCTTGGGATGAAAGTGCAATATGCCTATGATGGAGAAGTTCATTGATTCTCTCACACATGATCAAGGAAAAATCATTTACATGGACCTAATTAAGAAACCCAAAACAAATTCAATCACCATACAAGATGGAAAAGGGAATAAAAAATACAAACATAAAGTAAAGGAGAAATAGAAAGAAAAGGAGGGATACTCCAAACCCTTCAAGTATTCTTTAGGTACAAAGAATATTCAAAATCCAAAGAGAATAAGAAGAAGAAGGGAAAGAAGTGAACTTATTTCAATAAACAAAATCATAAAGAATATACATGCATGAAGAAGAAAATCAATCTTATGGCATAAGTAATTCAATATAACAACCTTGGAAACTTCATTCCTGAAGGATCCAAGAAGAAGAAGGAATACGATAATGCTCCTAACAAAAGTAATAACCATGATCTTCTTGCAGTTAATTCCTCATCTGATTCATGGATTATGGATTTTGGCGCATCACATCATATGGAAACCAAAGAGGAAGTTTTTACTTCTTTGATTTCATCCTCAAGAACCCTTATTCTCATGGGGGATGATACTCCAATAGTAGTATCAAGAAAGCGAAGAGTGGAACTCCATAATGGATGTTTTGAGAATGTTTTACATGTTCCAAAGCTTTCTATAAATCTTCTCTCATTTTATCAAATCACTCAAAAAGGTAAAGTTTAATTTACATTAGATTCAATTTTTGTACTTGACATGCATGACAATTCCATTATTGCAATTGGTGAGGTAGATCACAAATCACGATTGTATAAATTTACTAATTTTGTTGACCATGACTCCTTTTTACTACTTACACATGCTAATGATAGTAGTAGAGTATGGCATGAGATATTTGGCGATTTAAACTTTAAGTACATGCAGTCACTTTCCAAGCAGGGATTGGTCAAAGGATTGCCATACATTAATTTTTTTGAAGGGTTTTGTTAAGGATGCATTCTTGGTAAGCATCCTGAAGAGAAGTTTGAAAAGGGGAAGCCAAGGAGAGCCTCCTCTTCTTTGGAGATTCTTCATAGTGATATCACGGGTCCATTTCCACATTCATCCATTAGAGAATCAAGGTATGTCCTTACATTTATTTATGATTACTCATTCTATACTTGGGTTTATTTTCTTAGGAAAAAGTATGAAGTTTTTGAGCATCTCAAAGAATTCAAGTTCTAGTGGAGACACATACTAGGAAGAAGGTCAAGATCCTTCATCCAGACAATGGGGGGTGGTATATCAACAAATATTTTCAGAATATTTGTCGTGAGGCTGGTATCCAGTTGCATCATACAGTTCCATACACTCCACAATCGAATGGAGTTGTTAAAAGGAAGAACAAAGATCTCAAGGTGGTGACTAATTTCATGTTGCATGTAAGGTATCTTTCTTCAAAGATTTGGGTTGAGGAACTTAACTATGTTTCTTACCTACATAAAAAATCTCCTCATAGATTTTTTGAGTACATGAACACTTTTGAGGCTTGGAAAGGTGACAAACCATATGTCACACACTTTCACATATTTAGATCTCACACATGGGACCATATTCCTTCTGAAAAGAGGGAAGAATTAGATTGACATACCACACCTTGCATCTTTATGGGATATCTAGACAATGCGAAGTGGTAAAGATTATTGATCCCTCTACATATCGACTCATGATTGAGCGCAACATTCAGTTTGAGGAGATTTCTTTGCATGTACCACTAGTGTAACATGCATAAACTCTTGTTCTTTCATCAGTTCCAGACATCAATGATGATGATTCCATGCATTCAAATGCTACATATTCAGACTCATATTTAGAGGATTTTGTACATGTATTTGAGGATGTAGTACAATCATATAAGGAGACATCATTAGAGCTTCAAAAAATTCCCAAGTGGGCATATTCCAAACTTCAGGCAACATACGACTTTGCAGGGGATCCTTTGGATTCGAGGAGGACTTGATCTTAGCATGAGGATCCTTCTCATGCAAGTTCATCTTCTGAACAAGTTATTCCCATGCATTGTTATATTTTTCAATATTTTAATCCACATATCTACAATGAGGCTACGGGAAATATATTATGGGAAGAATCCATGCAGGAGGAGTATGAATCACTCCTAGATAATCATACTTGTGATATGGTTCCACTTCCACAAGGGAGGAAACTTGTTAGATGAAAATCGGTCTATAGGACCAAGAGAGAAATAGATGGTGAAGTGAGCATGTATAAGGAAAGATTAGTTGCAAAAGGATTTCAACAGATTCATGGGATAGATTATGATGATACCTTTGCTCCTGTATTAAACATGGACTCCTTTCATTTGGTTCTAGCCATTACAACAACCAAATGATGGGAAGTTCACCAAATGGATCTGAAGAATGATTTTCTCCGTAGTGATATTTCAGAGGAGATCTACATGGAGAATCCATCGGGGTTCATTTAGAAATCATCTTTACTATGCATACTGAAGAAGTCACTCTATGGCCTAAAGCAGTCACCTAGAGAATTGTATGAAAAGATGGATTATTATCTTCCTTCATATGATATTGTTATATGTAAATTTGATTGCAATATTTACATGTTGACGACTACTGACTCTTTGACAATTTTAGTACTCTGTGTTGATGATACTTTGATCACTGGTAGCTCTGGCTCACCCATTGTTGTGGTCAAAGATATTTTGCATGATAGGTTATGTATGATGGACATGGCTCCACTTCACTTATTTCTTGATCTTGAGATTAGTTAGGATGATTCTTGCAACAAATTGTTTTAGGCTAAGGACTTTTGGATATATTCCACATGACAGACTATAAGTATGTGCCTACACCCTTCTTATCTTGGATCAGACATGAGTATGGAGGGGATACACCATTAGTGGAAAACCATTTATATCGATAGTTTGTGAGGAGTCTTATGTATCTCACCCACACCCATCCATATATCTCATATGCAGTAGGACCAGTTACCATATACATATAGGAGCCCTATGATCTACACTTGAAGGCTTCCAAGTGCATCTTCAGATATGTTCAGGGCACCATGAGTTACGGGATTCACTATGTAGTTAGTTGTGAATTGGCTCTCATAGGCTCAAAAAATTTGGATTGGATTAGTGATGACATAGATCGCAAGTCCACTTATTATTACACACTTGTTTTGGGATCAAGCCCTATCTGTTGGTTAACTAAGAAGCAATCGACCATTGCTTTATCTTCCACAGAGGTCAAGTACATAGGACTAGTCAACTGTGTTATTCATGCACTTTGGCTTCATCACTTCCTTACCAAGCTTGGTATCCAATTTCACTATCTGGCTGTCATATGGTGTGTTACAGGTGAATCCTCCTATGGACAAGTGGATTCCCTCTTGGTCTCTAGACTCCTAAGGCCAAGACAGAAAAGTGCTTAATATGGAAACTGACATCCTTTTAGATCTAATTAAGTTAATGAATGAGGAGGAAGAAGAAAAGTGTACCCTCTTAAATGGCATTTGTCCTCGCAAAATCGAAGTTGAGCTTCAATCTCAAGCTCCTCGATAGGTCCTGTAGCACAAAAAAAGATACAACAAACCTCCTATTCTACTGATATTATCTCAAATACATATCTATGTACTAGAGACAAGTTCATGTGAAACATGCATAAACTTCAAAGAAACAGGCCAAGAATGTATATATTAATGAGAACAAATGAAGAGTACTTACAATCCTTTGATGAAGGTGCAACAATTTCTTCCAGCTCTCCTTTTCCAACCACTTTGCTCAAGTAATATACATTGATTATTCTTCAATGGAATCTCACTTATGAGAGCATAATCTTGGTATAATTCTCAATCTCCATATCCTCCTCTTCCATGGAAAGCCCTCATTATAAATTATTTGGAGGCTTAACCACCAAGGAGAGGATCTATTATCAGATCCACTAAGAAAGGGGTCTCTAATATATTTAGGGAGAAAATATCTCTTAAGGATTTTGGGGAGGAAATATCTCTCAAGGATTTTAAGGAGGAAATATTTCAACCATCCATGAGATCCTCC
>SNQJ01S0022853.1:128940-141074 GCA_010110895.2 Picea sitchensis | reverse complement strand
CCATGGTAGGCATATTCCACTTTCATCCCAAGAGATATCTGCTAGAATGGAAAGTGTAGACATAAACAACATATTTTGGTCCTAGCTTAGCCAACATTGCTAGAATAAGTTGATCTACTTGTGTAGAATTATCAATGCCACAATATGCCAAGCTCAATATCAAATATTTATACTTGTTAAATAAATCATGTATATTATCAAAAAATTTAGGATAAGAGGTATTCAAATCTACCTCAAGCATATGACCTCTCATCTCAACCTTCTTTCCAAAGATAATTTCCAAGGTAGGTCAGATATTGTTTGGAGTCTCCCATGAGACCTCATGAAACCATAAATAAGTTGAAATTAATTCAGGAATAATTCATGTGGCCTCATCCTTACGGTTCGCCCATTTGGTCTTCTCAATCATTGATGTAGTTTATTTTTCTATCACCATCTTCAAATTGTATAATCCTTTCCTTTTCAGTTGGAACTCGGCCTTTGGATTCCATTATAAATAATTGTATGGTGTGAGAATTATCACAAAAATTGATTGAATAATTAGTTTTGTATCCATCCCTCTTACTGGTTCTAAAAAACCCTAAAAACTTACTGTCAATTTGCAATTAATATAGAAATTACTGCACAAAGAAGGTAATTTTCCTCAGTGTTGCACCCTTGAGGAAAATCAAGAAGGGATGGTGTGATATAGTCCAAAAATTTTAATTTCACAAGTGTTCCTGCAAATTTCTCACCTTTCGACAAGGAGAAGGTGCAATATTGTCTATTGTTGCACCTTTCAATAGGGAGACACTGCGACACTGTTAGATATACATATTACACTCGTCAAAACATCGATTCTCCTCTTCTCTGGCTTGTCTACTTTTATCCAAGAAGCTCAGATCTGATACCATGTCAATGTTTCATGGAAACTTGCACAAGATACATATCTAGAGAAAGTAAAAATAAATCTTATCAAGAAAAGGACGAGAGATTCAATATGGAATAATAATAAAATATATTCACACTACTCCAATGATCTAATAAACATGATACAATGGATGAGTGATATACACTCATATAGGAAAGACAATTCCATAATTAAGAAAATAGAACAAACAATGAGCTTTTCTTAGGAATGCATGCATAATAGTGATAGTCTAAAATAAAAATTCTAAAATAGAACTAGCTCCAGTTAACTACCACTAAACTAGTGATTCAAAAAAAAAAAATTATCCAACACATATCGCATATAGGCATGGGGCAGATAGTAACAAATAAAAAAACGTTATATTGAAGGAGAATCACTTCTACATAAGCATTGATTGATGTCATGACTTAGCCTATGTACAACATTGCTTTCAGCTGTACGTATGGATGAAAAAAAGCAATAGTTGAAATATAGATGAGAAAACTCTCTTTCTTTTGTGGCCCATCTAGTGGTAATGAATGGGATGATTGTGAATTTATAGACTAGGTTGATATATGGGATTATGTATCACTCCCCATTGGTCAACGTATAACTATGGAATTATCTTAGTTGGAGGAGTACGAATCAAATATTTCAGTAGATTATGATCACATTTTGGATATCGTACTTCCAGGTTCAGTGAAACTTTCTATTAAATTTTGAATAACTATCATCAATGTTTTATGCTTTGGTCATTTGTTGGACTCACATGTTAATAATGCATTTTTTGTAGGGAACATATATGGAGTTGTTTCACCAAGAGGTAATTAATGGGGTATTGATTATTAGCTGACACATTTCTCAGAGGGAAAGAAGACCCTCATGTGATCAATAATACAATCCAAAGGAACACAATTTTTGATTGGTTTGATCATTATTAAATGAGAAATCTAACACATGATGAAAGAACACAGAAGAAAGGTGTTTATGTATTTCAATATTATAGACCAGGTGAAGTTGTATACCACTTTACGAACTTGACTATTGGTACAAACCTCCAACTATAAACAATTCCAAGTAAGAACTCATCAAAGATAAGATATTTATTTCGTTACTCTAAGCATGATAGGATAATAGAGACCATCGATATTAGAAGTGATCCTGATGGTCTACCTGAATGACCATAGGTATGTAAAAGGAATAATTGAACAAATATTTGAGATTCATGAATGATTAAATTTTTCATTCATGCTATGGTTGCTATGGTATTGTTGTATGTTCTCATTCTTTTTGGTTGTTATGTAATTATGTTTCTTTTAGTTTTCACTTGTGTTTCTTGTCCTTCCCTTTCCCTGCCTTTCCAAGCCATGCCCTACCTTTCCATCCCATGCCATGCCATGCCTTTCCTTGCCTTTCCATTACATGCCTTGCAATTCCTTGCCTTTCCATGCCATCCCATGCCTTCTCTTTCCATGCCATGCATTTCCTTACCCTTTCATTCCATGCCATGCCTTTCCTTTCATTTCCATGCCATGCCATTCCTTTCCATATCATCCATTACCTTGCTCTGCCATGCCTTTCCTTTCCATGCCATCTCTTTCATTACTGATCTAAATGGATTTCGGTGGACTCCCACCTATTCCAACAGGGTCATTTTGGCATTTTTCTAGTTTGGAAATTTTTTCCTAGTGTTCAAGTCCCTGACTTTCGAGGCCATTTTGAGGCCCTAAACAACGTTTTTAGGGCTTGCCATAGTTAGACAATAGACTGAGTCATAGTATGATGGAAACATTTGTAGTCCTCAGATATAACTTTTCGACGGGCTATCATGTGCCTAAAATAGAGATCATATGAAAATGTTATGACCCCGAGGAGTTGATGTACTAACATACCCAAATGGGGCCCACATGACTTTTGGCACTTTGTCTCCCAAGGTTAGGTTTTTGAATGTCTAGGGTTTTTGACATTCTTGTTTATTGTAAAAAGGCATTTCGAGCCTGATTATAATCGTCTTCTTCTGAATGAGTGCTTCTGTCACATCTCTTCTCAGAGATAAGCCGCCACCATTCTAGTAAGCTTGTTTTCCACTGCATTTTACAATTTCAGCTTATTTCCTTATTGAATAGAAACCAATTTTAGTGTATATATGTTATTCTGTGTTAAGAATATTTTGATACTTATCTGTATTCATTTCGTTCTTCTCATAATATATGGATTAATGGTATCAGAGCGGTCTTCTCCTTATTGTTCTTAATACATGTCCCCAACGAGGTCAGGGTACAAAGAATTGGGTCTCGAGCTTGTTTCTCTTGAGGACAAAATATCTCGCATGCCCAAACTAACTCTCATGGATGGATAAAAGAAAGAAACTTGTTTGATTATTTGGTTACATTCCTCCTCAACCCCTATTGTTATCACTAAAATTTCATCAGCACATGGTTACGAGAACTCAACATCGTCAAACAATGATGAAGTCATTCATGGACCTGAATTAATACCAAAGCATTCAAAAAAGGTCAAAAAACTATACAAAGTAGTGAAAATTGAAGAGTGCTTTGTAGACATTGGGTGCGTGCGTGCATGCACGGAACAGGAACGTAGAAATCGCCCATAGGCGCACGATGCGTGATTGTTAGAGCAAAAAGATGCTCACCTCCTAAAAGACGCATTTATGGAAGTGGTCGACCTCCCAACCACTTATGGTTTAGCTCCCAAGCTGATTTGACCCTCAAATCTGGGTTGGATCCGACTAGTGGGCTAGTCAAAGACCTAATAATTCCCTAAATGGCCTCTTTTCACACTACAAAGTAGTTAAACAATAACCCAAAGAAATGCTATAAAAATCCATGAATGCACCTCATTTTCTCAAGGAATTCAAAGTAGGACTCCATCCTTGACAAGATCATTTTGGCACCATTACATTGGACAATCCACCTCACCATTGAGTGGATTTGTAAAGAGTTCTTTCATCACCATTTTCCATTTTTCTTTGTTGTAAGAAGAGCTAGCTAGTGAGGGTCCAAGAGCCTTCCCTTGGAGGAAGAAGGGACTCATAGTCCACTTTCTTCTTGGTGCTTTATTTTCATCAATAGATCAGCCTCAAACATTGGTGACATGGGTGTTAGGGTTCTTTTTGTTACTATGTCCCTATGCTCATGAATTTTGTTTTTATTGCATCTATGTGAAATCATGAAGATGGGTTACACTTTTGTTTGTTTTATGAGAAAGAAAACCGTATTTTCACAAGTTCTTCAACTTCCGGCATACAAAAGTATTTTGTTTATTTAGAATTTCACTTTATAGTAAAAACAAAACTTGTGAATAATTTTGTTAGCTTTCCAATAACTATTTTTCAAATTTGTTTTATCACGATTTGATATGTCAATTTGACAATTGTTTAATAGTATGTTCCTTAAACATGAAAGGAATGATAATGAGTAACGTTTTTCTACAACAATGTATCTATTATTAAACTTGTGTTTTTAAGAAACAAAACATACTACAACAACTTACAAAGACTCTATTTTATTATGACTATAATTTTGAATCTAATAGATGAATATTATAATTTCTAGAATTTTTTGAAGTTGACCAAGCTGAAAACGTTGCAGGTGTTAAAAACATGTTTTTCTAGACCTTGTATCTATCTTAATTTTTACTAAAAACCAAAATCTAAATATACCCTTTTGAAAAGAACAGTTTAAGGATTATGAATATATTTTTTTTCTAAATTTTTCACTGCACATTTTTAGAGATACCGATATTTCATTTCACCGAATTATAATGTCTGTTGAAAATATTATACAGTGATTTTTTTTTAAATTAAATAAAATTAGATAAAAGTAAAGAAAATGAAAACAAATTATAGGAATTGAAAGTAGGTTCAATTTTGGAAATGATGGTGTCATTTTCAAAACCAAATTCTCAGTATTTGTAGGAGTCTGCAACCTCTGAAGTTCAGGTAAGCTTGGGGCCATTCTCTAGTTTTTGTTTTCAGTCCCAATTTCATGTTTTTGGTCGAAATAATCTTTGGTCCAAAACCTATATTTTAACGGAATCTGTTAAAAATAAACGCTTCTGCCGAAATATGCTTACCACGGGAAAATAATTCATTCGAAAAACATTGTAAATGAATTTCAAGGGTGTCGTTAGGGCGCCGTTCAATTTGACGTGCAAATTTTCGGTAAAAAAAAATCCTAGAAACCCTTTTTCGGCCGAAAAACTGCCGCTAGGAATTTTTGAGATCCGATTGTCATGAAAGTGTTAATTTGAAAATGTCTTTTCTAGGATCATATATAACTTGTTTGACATTGTTTTCAAAGTTGTTTGGGATAGATAGAGGTAGAACATACTATAACAATACAAATGAATCATTACTTCTTCAAAACTAGACAAAAAAATAAAAATATCAAAAAATGTACATGACCAATATATAAATATGGATACTAAATTGATTAATTACCTTAATGAAAGTATGTCAATCATGTGTTTTGACGCCACCAAATTCACCTTTCTTCGTTAAGATATTCTTTATGTTTAAACAAAAACCTATGGGAAATTTAATTTTTTGAATGACCTCTTTTACACCATTGCTTTGTTCCTCTATTAATAACCATGGAAGGTTATTTTGGACTCCATCGTTATTTGATCGGATCACACTTTTCATTGCATTATTGGATTCCCAAATGTCATTACAAATTTTGACAATTTTTTCTTTATCCCTCTTGCCATCTATGATTCACCATAATGTTTCTATCACATTCTTCCCTATATGCATTGTATGAAATAAATGAACTATTTTTAGGTCCTTATAGTAAGGCAACCTCATGAATTGAGTGGGATAACATTTCATTCCTCATGGAAGCCCATTATTACTACCATCATGACGACGACATTGATGAAGCATAAAAAAAATCAGAATACTATTTATCAAATGAGGTAAAATAAAATGAATAATTAAAATAAAATTTCAAAACATGATTCCATTTACGATACATAAACAAAATGCAAACCTCGAGGATTAATTATGTCATATGACAACTTCCATAGGCGAGGTGTCATTCTTTGTGGTTTTAGTCCAGTTTATTGTTTCCCATTGAAAATATCTTTTTCAGTAGTACGATACTTATTGTTCTTAGAAAGGAAGTTTCTATACTCATCAAACACCTCCTTTCCTAAACTTTTTGACCGACGAAATTTCATCTTAGGACCACAAAATGGACATGCAAATTTACCCTTTGTTTGAAGACCTGCAACAGATGGATTAATGTGAATTATTAATATATATATATGAAATGATTATTTAAATAAAAATGCATGATATAATAAATTAATTATATACTATTCAAGCGTGCAATATGGAACGTTACATACCACAAAAATGTGTTAGTGTCGGGGCATCATGAATTGTCCATAAAAGTATTCCATGACATTGAAATCTCTTCTGCCCAATTGGTTTACAAATGTCATACATAGTGATGACCTCCCATAACTTTAGTAGCTCGTCGATAAGAGGCTCGATATACACATTCATATATTTAACTTGGTACTTACCTAATTGATTGAAATTACACTAGATTTCTACCATGGTATGTATATATACGTAAATAAATAAGTAAAAGATGTTATGCAGAAAAAGAGAAAAATGAAAAATTTTAATTCGAAAAATTATTGTAAACAAATACCTATAATAATCATTGTCAAAATTATGTGCTCCCTCTTTATTGACATCCAAGGAGGAATGTTATTGTTGATAAAAAAAAATAGGCCACATTGAGTAAACAGACTGAAGCTCTCCAAATGGATTAACACCGTCAGTTTCCAATGAAAGCCTAACATTACGAGGTTCATCTGTAAATTCTGGCCATTTTGTAGCAATTTCCTTAAATGCATAACCGTCTGCAGGCATTCGAAGAATGCCATCTTCAATTTTCTTTTGCGCATGGTAATCCATAAACTATGCTATGATTTGACACCTGAACAATCGCTGCAAACGTGGAATTATGGGAATATGTCAGAGAACCTTTTGAGGGACCATTTTTGTTACTTGATCTGTTCGATATCTACTGATACCACATACTAGACATTCAGTTTTTGATGCATGTTTTCCATAATATATAATATGATCATTAGGACATGCATATATACTTTGATACTCCATTCCAATGTCTTTCATAATTTCATGCAAATCTTGATCTGTGAGAGGTAAAATATTTAATGAGGGTAACAAAAATTCACCTAACAATCTAAAACATAAAAAATAAATAGTTAATGTAAAGAATAGGGATTGTAAATATTGCATTTTTATTTTACACATTAATTAACACTAAAAAAAATGGGGATAGTCAACCTTTATGTAGATGTGAAGTAACATATTACATACTTTAGGATCTGTGTCATACAAGTGTTAGACAAATGATTCGTAGCTTTCAAATTCACCAGCAACAATGTAGTGGAGAGAAGATTTTCTCTTGACCCTTTATAAATTCGTTTATTTTCCTTTTAAATCATAGGTTCATCATAAATAACATCACAACTGTCTCCATGATCCTCATCTGGATGACCGAATCAGTCTTGAATCATTTGATTTGTCTCATCAACTTGAACTATGTTATTATTGTCATCTACTTCCATGGGATCATTAACTTGATCTTCATTATCTACTTCAAGTTCTTCATTTTGTACTTCAACATCATTTCTGCTACTACTTGGTGCTTTCTGCATAAAGTTAGGGGGGAAATCTAACTTTATAATTACAAACAATCATGAAAAATTAGTGCATGTATAAAACATTATAAAATTTGAGAATACAATAAATATTAAAATAGATAATGAGTGTATATACCATCAGACGATATTCATATGATCCCCCGTCCATGTGGCCATATTTTCTACAATGTTTTGTAGCTTTTGCTATTAAAACTCTTTCGGGACGTCTAGTACAACAATTTTTGCAAGGGAAATAACATTTACCATCACCCTTTTCACCCTCTTTAATGCTTTTCCAATCTCTGATGTTTTCTAACATTCTTCCCCACATACTTATATTGAAACAAATGCCTATTTTTTGTTCACCGAGAAGACCCACAAACCCTTTTTGAAGCGTCATTATTATAGAAAACTTGTCACAACATCCATCAAATGAAACATATTTATAGATTTTATAATGTCGCAATTCTGTTGTTAAAAAACCTAAGTGACCATTAGTATTTTGACTTGGTCAACATACTAAGGTGACCGTTGGAGGGGAAAACCTAGTTTCCAAAATGTCGCAATTGTGACATCAATCTTCACAAATGTGGCAAGAACGACGTCTATGTCACAAACATGGAAAGAGAGACGTTAACATGGTAAGAGAAACATTAACGTGGTAAGAGAGACGTCAACATGGAAAGAGAGATGCCAACATGGCAATACCGACATTATCGGGCAATATGTTTTTTTTTTTTTTAATTTCCTCTATTTTACGATAATATGGACAATTTTGTCCATAATGCCGCAAATAAAAATGTCAGAATTTTTACAATATGTACTAGTACATCCAACCAATAAGCACAAACCTCAAACAATTAGCTAGATCATACACTTGTTATGATTATTGATGATGATAGGTTAGGTCATCCATATTCAATATCATCGACGTGGATGCCAGATGGGTTTGACAAGAGCATGCATACTTTAAGAGTGCATACCCATATTGTCATTTCACTCTTAGCAAAAAGATTATGTGATGATTCCTTTATCGTCCAACAAATATCCATTTAATTTAGAAGTAAGGAACAATAGAGAGATTAAAATTTTAATGAACATAAACCTTGACAAAATCAAGGTTTAATGGACACCTTCATTCTCATGCAATTTTATAGAAGAAAAACCTTTGGATCTACATCTTTTGCAATAGTTAGTTCCTAAAAAACAAAGGTGCATATCTAGATGCTAACAGGGCCTTTACTTTCATGGCTTAAATGATGTAACCCAACATTTAAATTAGAATATAGGTCCCAACTATTATGGTCAAATCCATCATGTTAGATTTTTATATTGAATCTAATAATGTATATAAACATAAGTCTCCCATAGGATCCATGGTGTGAAGTAGTGATAGATATGTTCTAGATAACACAAAAATGCATAAGCACACCATAATCATGATAAAGAAATTGGAAGACATACGAGGTAAGGGATTATTCTTTGGGTGTAATAAAAAATGGTATTGGTGGAAACAATGTTCCAATTAAATACTATTCACTTCAAGAATAATGACAAGGATGACGAGGAACCTCAATAGGATCTGTGAGAATAGTTTGAGTGCTCATTAAATAATGAAGCAAAATTTCACACCATATTCATGAATTCCTTGGAAGATATCGACATGCCTAAAACCAAAATGTCATAGTCATTATTTACTTTGGTAGTACTTACACCTTCATTAAAGAAAATATGGTATATAAATTGAATTTTCTTACACACCTATTTATAGACTTTCAACTGGTGATTGTAAATGAAGGAAAATGCCACAACATTAAAATAAGTAGATTACAAATTATCAATTTCCATTTACACCATTGTTATTGAAAGGGTGGTTTTGGGGGTTCAATGGTTTAAATAATTGGGTACAATGTCCATGAACCATGTGGAATTAATGGCCTAAAGTCTCTACCCATTCAAGTGATTAACTCACATAAACTCGAGAAGCACCTCAAAACATGTTAATGGATTTATTGTTAATATTCATTGAAGAGAAGCCCAACTTAAAGTAGGAAATGCTAATTTAGAGATAAATATAACTTCAATAAGCATGACATGGTGTTTCAGGAAATTCCCACAAGGTTTCTTTTTTCATGAGATCTCTGAACATGTCGTTAAACTTACACCATGTAGTATCTCTTCCAACATAAGGCCCTATAGATACCCTTATGATCAAACGAGAGAGATTCAAAGTATGGAATGAGTCATGTTGGATGCAAGGATCATTCAACTAGGATAGAGTGCACTCCCCACTCCATTATTCATATTATTATCTTCATTCACTCCTATTAGTACATATTCTCCCTTTCCCTTCTCTCATTTGTTTACTTAGGGTTCATATGTGTGTGTGTGTGTGTTTTTATGATTTTGCATGAAAAATTTGTTATAGTTGTATTGGTCAATTTAAGAATACAAAAAAAGGTTTTTCCCATAGTCTATGATTCATAGTTTGTTAAAAAAATTGATGCTTGTCTACCAAAAATGCAATCCTATCCTTTCTAGAAGATTGTGAAATTTTACTAGTATAAAGCATACTTTAAAAAACATGTCAAAACCCTTACCTTATCATTGTCCTTTTTCCAGATCCATTATCCCATACAACTTGATAAGAGTTGTTCATGAGATGCATTTCCATCACCAAGACCTTCATGAATCATAAAAGATAAATTTAATTATATGAGTAAATAATATATAAGCAAATAAACAAGAATTTAGTTATGTAAAATACTCTAGAAAAAACTTAAGTGGTCACATACCTTAATGATATTCACTTTGTTTCGAGAATACATTATTTTCTATTGAATAGGGCCAACCATGTGAAGGTGGAATCTCATATGGACCCTCCCCCCCCTCACATCGCTCTCAATTCCCCATACCCAACAAATGATTTTGTTTATATAGAAAACATATAGACATTCATGCATAACTAGGATAGTCATCAAAACATATGAACATATAAACATTGAAGCATAATGTTGAAATACATATAAACAATGTTTCATACTAGCAACATCGATAAACATCCAAATGCAAGTCATGAATTTATACATCTATTTTTTCTATGATTCATGTTTTTTTACATTAAAAAAAATTATGATTGGGGTATCATAATCATCCTTTGACATTGCATTTCTTGCTCCCTGTCCTTCGATTGTTTGTGTTTCCATGCGCTCATGTACCATACTTTTGGTACGTCACTGAGAAGGGCATTGAGTCATCTGTGCAGGGGCATGAACTGCAACAACGAAAATGATCATATCGATATGTTGAAATATAATTGAAATGACTAATTCATTATTTTGATTAACATTACAATATTTCTCTTTACCTGTCTGTGTAGCTATGATAGTTGGTGCATTAATTTCTTGTCCACTTGGTTCCTCTCCCAGTTCACCCTCCTGGGCTACATGTTCTTCCATTTAAAGAAGATAATATATAAGTACAAGTCAGGAAATAAATATCTACAATCACAGTAAATATTTCTAATTCGGAAGCATGCATACCAGAATGGATACTCTACTCCCCACTATCGTTGGACATGCCCACCCTTGTATGACATTGTGTCTACTGAATAGTGCTAGATTCACTGTTGCAGTTGCACTGTTGCTTGAAAACAAACATAAATACTTAGTTAAGGGTGATATAATAAAATGTGAATGAATTTTACAAGCATGATACTGTGGTTTCCTTATTCACTTTATTTACATGTGTGGTTGGGGAGATTGGAGTCTTCCCAAAGATTTTCCTATATTCAATCACACTTTTAAAACCATGCTTGTAACCAAGATTTAGGTCCTCCTCGATGGTATCAATGGTGACCATATTTAACTGCAATGCATAACACCATTAAAATTACCAATAACAAAAACAAATATTTGTTCTCTACTATTAAATAAATATTGACCATAATGAATCATTTAATTCTTACAATTCAGGATTTTAGTTTTCTATAGCCACCCTAGACTAGTTTATGTCTCTCATGCTTTTCCATTCTAACCTTGGTTTCTTTGGAGGTGTCAGGTAACCTATATATGGAATTTTTGAAAAAAATTAGATATCGGAATTGTTACTTAAAACAAGAAAGAAAAACATAAATGAGCATATTTCACTAATAATATGACATGTGTTGTACTTTTCTTGACTAACTCATGGATGTCTTCCTTGTTTTTTAAGAAATTTCTCTTTTGCATCCTCTATCAAGGCCTTCCAATCTTTCTCTGAAACCATGGGAGAGCATCCATGCTTGAGGTCTAATTGCAATTTCTCCCTATATTGGGCCCTGGTTAAATTCTCGTCGGCTAACTTTGTAACCACTTTCTTGTTGAATGTATTGTCGAACAAGTTTACCATGTGGTCTATTAATTCATCTTTCTTTTTTCTATCTTGGCCATTCCACCATGTGAAAATGGTGGGGCCAAACAACTCCAAGGCTTTGTCATTCAAGTTTCTGTAGAAAAAATTGTTTCCTACATAAACGTGTTATCCAATAATTTATAAT
>SNQJ01S0022853.1:75363-97752 GCA_010110895.2 Picea sitchensis | reverse complement strand
TTACAAATAATGGCCTAAAGCCGACATAATTAAAATAACATTACTAATCTAAATTACAACTAATGGCCTAAATCCAACATAAATAAAATAGCATTACTAATCTAATATGCCCTAATTAAGGGGTAATGAGTCAATATTAGGGCTTAACACATAGTGGCTCGAAGGTTATCAAGTTTGGCATCACAGATGTGAACCCTCACTTACCTTACCATGTGGCATTCCAAATCCACGTGGGATACTCAAAGTATACCATCAAATGTGAGATTGTTGATGAAGGCGATGCTACATGTGTGATATCTGTGATCTGTTGGAAATCTCTCGGTTCTCCGACTCTTTCTAAAACATTGAACATGTTGATTGCTTTTGACGGTCATTCCTTCCGCCCTCACGGTATTCTCTCTGTCTTTCTGGTCCAATTAGGTGGCAAGATGGTATAGGTGGAGGTCGAGGTAATTGATGCACCTCTTGATTATAACTTGTTACTAGGACGCAATTAGACCTATGCTATGTTCATCGTCATATCATCTGTCTTCCATACTCTTTGTTTTCTTCAGGAAGGGAAGAACGTGACGATCGACTAGTTATCATTTGCGTATGCTATTCTAAATGCATATGTTGGACCATCAATCCCCGTGATCGACAATTCTCAGCCGGAAATTGAGAATGTCGGTGTCAGAATGTATTCTTCTATGATGGGTACATTGGACTTCATGGCACCAATTCACCACGTTTACGCCATGTCCAGTAAGCCTCTTTATACAAAGAGGTCCATTCATTTCCACACCTCCTATTTTAGTGATCTCTGGACCCTACCTTCCCCGACTTTGTCTTGTGAATGTCAATCGCATGCTGGAATGGCCATGCCACTATCAACAACAGAGATTGAGTATCAAGTAGTTCTTGAATCTTCCATCGAGCCCGATCTTGTTACCTCACCGATGGATGAGGAGGATCCCATTCTTAGGCCCGTGTGGGCCACTTTGTTGTCTTGTTCATATGAATGTCTCGATGGGACTTTGCCTTCAAAAAAATCTATCATCAAAGCCATGAATGGTTACTACAAACCTTGGGACGATATGCATCACTAATCTTCTTTTCTCCCAGAGCTTGAAAGAATCGAATAATATGACTTTCGATCTACTTTGAGTGAGATAGTCGGTCACGCCATAGTTCCACTTGATACGCATGAAATTTATGCCGAATGAAATATGGCGAGTATTTATCTCACCATCACGATCAATATCTCTTGTACTCCTGGCAAGATTGAAAATGTACATATTGGTGCAGATTGTTCGCTAGAAGAAATCATGATCTACATCGAACTCTTCAAGGAATTCTGAGATGTATTTTCTTGGTCATATGAAGAGATATCAGGAATCGACCCTCGTATTGTTGAGCATGAGATTAGATCTTATCCGGATGCTAAGCATGTTCAACAACATCTTAGAGTTGTCAACCCCGAGAAGGCCCCTACTATTAAGGCATAGGTTAAGAAGCTACTTAATGTTGGTTTCATCTACTCTATTCCCTTCACTGAATGGGTATCCAATCTCATTCCTGTGAAATAAGAAGCAAGGAACTATCCGTGGAATATTTTTGTATGTATGGACATTTATTTTATGGATGGGTTTTCAAGGTATAACCAAATTCAAATTAAACCTAAGGATCAACAAAAGACTACATTTATTTGTCCTTGGGGTACTATCGCATACCGAAAAATGCCTTTCAACCTTAAAAACGTCGGAGAAACCTTATAATGTGCCATGAAATTCGCATTCCACGATCTTAAGAATATAGTCAAAGCTTACCTTGACAATCTCATTGCTCACTCTCGTAAGAGAGCGTATCATGCTATGCACGTTCAATTTTTTTTTTAAGGATGTCATTATTATAGAATCTGGTTAAACCATCACAAGTGCATCTTTTGTGTTAGGTCCAGTTGTCTTTTTGGATTTCTAGTTTCTGAGACCGGAATCATGGTAGATCCGTTGAAGGTTGAGGCAATGATTCGAATGCCTCCCTCACACATTATAATGTTCCCAAGCCAACTTTTTTGCTTGGGAACACTAACTAACCATTGAAATACTATTTCACTGTTTGTATGTGCAGGTTGGCCTCTAAGACTTTAGCCTTTGGGTTATATTCAGTTATTCAGCATAGATCATGAAGATATACTCAATACAATGCAATATCTAATAAACACACAAGATATGGACCTCCAAAAGCATAGATATGAAATTTTTATTATGAAGAGAAAGAACCTGATACAATATAAAAAAATATTTGGAATAACATCAGATGGCTCCAAGATAGAAGATATGAGCTTATAAAAAATTATCCCCACAATAAAAAATAAGCCTCCAAAGGCTGAATATGTGATGAATATCCAAATGCAATAAGAGCTAGGGTTACGTCCAACCCCCTAGTTGTTGTCACGTCCTGCTAGATGGATAAGAAGGCCAAGGTTTCGGCCCAGCTGAAGCAAACCTCAAAATGATGTCAAACTCTACCAAAAGATAGATCGGGAAAAGGGAAATCCCTTCCTGAAGTATGAATCCCAAATGCCAAGTATTCCCTCTCCAAACTGCCAAAACCCTAATCAAGATTGCGCCCTCCTGAAGCCCTAAAGTGTCCATTAATTCGACCCTGATGAAGGAAGCCTCCAAAACTCCTGAAACTCCCTAGGATGATAGATCGGTCTGCCAAGAGCCACTGGGAGAAGTCTCACAGTTAGATTTTAGGTATAACCCCCTGAAACTGACAATATATGAATCAAAAATGCACTCTCCTTCTCTCAAAGTCGTCCCAAATCTATAGCTAATAACTTGGCCAAAGTAACTCCTCTAAAATACCTCCAAAATGATGAACAAGGTACTCCAAGAAAAACCTAAGTGCTAGAATGTCTCTAGGCCCTATCACAATGTTGAATCGAACTTCTCTTCATGCAATGGTGCGCCACTGTTGGAAAACCCTCAATGGTACGACCCTGTTTCCCTCCTGAATCGATGATGGAACCTGTGATGAGTGTAGAATGGTGTGGGTGGAGTATTTCATCCTCGAGACCAACCGTGAAACAAGGTGAGTGGAATCTTTCACCACTGAGTTTTTCTCTCGATTCTGTAATATCAAAACCCTCAAAACTATATGCTCAAGAGTTCAACAAGAAAAATACAAAAATATCCAAGATGAGTGAAAGGTGTGCCCGAGCCTTTCCTTTACTCTTTCATTCTATTTCCCTGTTGAGTTAGTTTAACCCCTCAGTTCAACTCCTAACTCAACCTCTAGCATTCTAATTCTTCATTGAGTTCATTTTTATCCTTTTTTTCCTATTTCGATGTTAACTTTAGAATATAACATTGAGTTAGCTGACTTTTCCCGAAGCTACATGAGACTATGGTCTAATGGGGATGGCTAGACCACTAAGTCTTCCCAAAATTCTTCATCAAGAGTTGGGGGACATTACACGCACTATTAGACAACTTCAAGGTATAGGGGAAAGTTAACTTTCTACATCGGTTTATAGTAAATTATGCCAATATCACTAAGAGTTTCATGCGTCTTTTGAAGAAGTACACCCCTTTTATCTGAGACGAGAGAGCCTAGGAGTCCTTCGATGCTTTGAATAAAGTCTTGGTATCGGCGTCTCTATTGAAGTCTCCTGACTACAGTAGGGATTATTTGTTTTATATCATTGCGTCTGAGGAGACGATTGGTATGGTTTTGGTTCAGGAGGATGATGAGCTCCACGATCACATCATCTACTATCTTAGTTGAAATTTAATCGATTCTAAGCTTAATTATTCTCACGTTGAAAATCTATCTTTGGTTGTCGTCAAGCAGTACAACGTTTATGTCATTATATATTACATTGAAGGACTACTGTGGTTTCCAATGTCAATCCATTTCAATACGGCCTTACCAGGCATATCATAGTGGGGAATATAATAAATGGATTGTCATTTTACAATAATTTGATCTCGATTTCACTTCTGCAAAATCCAAGAAATCACTAGTCTTCGCGGAGTTAATATCCGACTTTCCACGATTAGATGAGGATGTTATCCATGTTGATTTATTTGCAGATAAACACATTTTTCTTCTCTCATCGTCCGTCCCCTAGTATGGATACATTGTTCTGTATCTTCAAACTTTCAAGTTCCCTCAGCATTTCTCATGAGATGACCAATGACATATTTGATACCAACATAAGAATTATACTATTGTCAACGACACTTTGTATCGCCAAGGAATAGACAATATCTTGCATCGTTGTTTAACTCACGGAGAAGATGAGTCATTCCTAAATGATTTGCACATTGGGGCTTGTGGTGGTCATCTATCAGGGCTTGCGACAGCCCAAAAACTTTTGCGAGCCGGTTATTTTTGGCCCTCCATCTTTAAGGATTGTATTGAACCAATTAATAAGTGTCACCCCTATCAGGTGTTCACTCTTTAAATTCGTTCACATCCATCCCTTCTTCACCCAGTCATTATCGTCGGTCCAGTCACCAAGGGGGGGTGGACTTTGTGGATTGCAACCCAACTTCAATTGGGAGGCATCAACACATTATTGTGCCCGTTGACTACTTTACGAAGTGGGCCAAGGCCATGCCTATAGTTAAATCTGACGAGAAAATTTTCAACTTCTTCGTATCCAATCAAATTATTGCCTGGTTCGGTATCCCGAGTGAGATTGTTACTGATCATGGCAGTCACTTTCAGAACGAAATGATGGAAGAACTAGCATATAAGTTGTTGTTTAGACATGGTCATTCTTCTCCTTATTACCCCCAGACAAATCAACAAGTAGAGGTCGTCAACAATTCTCTCAAGACTATTTTGCAAAAAACTGTCATCCAGAGTAAGTCTGACTGGCACATTATGCTATATCGCACACTCTGGGCATCCTGAACCATGGTCAAGACTACCACCGAATTTTTCCCTTTCGAGTTAGTACACGATGTGGAGTCGATATTACCTATTTCATGTGAATCCACTCTCTTAAGTTGGAAGTCACGCTCCTACCTGACAGTTACGATCTTGAGTGACGCCTTGTACACCTAGAGAATCTTGATGAGTAGCGTTGAGACGTCTCTACAACCATCGAGGCAAAAAAAAGACGTGTCAACGTCCAATACAATAAGTTTGTCTATCCTCAGTTGTACGTTGAGGGTGACTTAGTCCTCTTATATGATCAAGCCAAAGAAACACTGGGGTAGGAAAGTTTAAACCCATGTGGCATGGTCCTTATATCATGCAATGTGTCTTAGAAAATGGAGCATATGAGTTAGAATATTATGAAGGTAATATGTTGGTCAAGCACAGGAATGGGATCTACTTGAAAAGATATTACGCTTGAGCCCCTACCTTGGGAGGAACTCTTTTTATACCAATGTAATTTAGTGTATATATATCTTCCCTGTTTTTCCATCTTCAACTTGCTTATAGAGTTTTCCCTTGGTTGGCAGATGTCAATGGAATTTTCGGTCTACCTAGGATTCGCAGACAGAGCCAGTCGTCACACACAAAACTTTGTTTCCACTGCTTGGGTGGTTTACTCACCTGAGGGTCTACTAGTGTCTTCAGGTGGTGTATGTATAAGGCCATCCATGAATAATATAGCATCATTATAGAAATTTTTCGCGATGCTATCTCACATGGTATTCGAAATTTAGAGTTTTGCCTAGATTACCAGTTAGTAGTATGTCAGTTGAACGACAGTTACTGCATGTGTGATCCTAGTTTACTCTGACGATTCCTACAGGTACATATTTTAGAACAACAGTTTGATTTTGTTACTTATTATCACATTCCTAAGAGTTCTAATCATTTATCCGATGCTTATGATAATTTCATTTTAGATTGCCATTTGTCACATAACCAAAGCAAAGAAAACCATCGTAAATATAAGTAAAGCCAAAGATTATTGTTTTATATATATTTCAAAAAAATGATGTTTATAGTACAAAATTGGGGCTAACACCCTCAATACACATATACAACCGATACTAAAACATCCACGAAATCTATGCCTATGGAATCATATGTGTGTCATGGTAACAAACTACGACGTTTGTGAGACGCTGAAAGAGTTGCACCCAAGCTCTAGGCACACCAACCACTTTATGTTGCATGGTTTCCAACAGATCCTCTATCTCAACCACCGGAATCGTATGAGTCAAACGAGACAGATTGGTCTGCACGTTTTGAAGGACTCTCTTAGCTTCTTCTCTCACCTCCTCATCTCCTTGGTTCCTTCGATGATGTAGAGAAATCCCTTCTGGTCGTCACAGACCCACGTCTGCGTTATACAAGTGTCTAGTTAGTACATAAGCATCATCCAAAAATATTTTTGTTTCACTATACAAAAATAACAAAACAAAAAAAAATATTTAAAAAACATTTGACATACGTATGTCCCCGTAGGCAGTCTCTGGTGGAAATGGCATGTCTGAATCCCCTCTAGAGTCGATCCCTGCCCAGGGATAGTCATCCATAGAAATGACCTATCGTTGCCACAAGTAGAAGAAATCATCGTTGTAGGGTGTGGGCACCCTACCTCCCCTGTCATATCATTACCTCGGTCCACCATGCCATGGCTGGATCGCGAGGTCCTCTTAGAAGAATCTCGACTATAGGTCCAAAACCTGAAACCCACTCAAAGAAAAAACTGCACAAGATAGAGGCAAACATGAAGTTCCTCTTGCTACCCTATTTTCACTCTATAATCTGGCTCTTCATACTAGTCAATAGTGAGGTACACCAATCATATACTGTGGGTCTCAAGTACGTGATTTGAGGTTTACAACCTCACCCCAGTGCGATAATCTAGTCAAAATGTAGATACCCTCTACTTCAATCCTCAATGGTTTCTCATCGAGGTTGAAGCTTTCACTATCAGGATCTCAATAACCCAAAAGCACCTCAAGCAACCTCACCTGGGCCCTCATCAATTTGAGTGCCCAAAATTTATATAAGCCACATCTTTTCAAGGCTATTTGAGCCCCTGGATCTATGTCCACAACAACATCTACCTCCCTCTATTCTAGCAACATCTATTTCCCTCTATTCTAGCACCATCCTACCAAATAAAAGTCAAAATTTGAGTTAGCAACCATGGAAGTTATTGATTACGAACTTGTACCTGAGCTGCTTCATTTACATTCACGCATAGGGTTGGGTATGAGCACCTTATAGTTTTCATAGTCGCATATAACCCAACGTATATGCAACCCGATAAATGACAGTTTGCGTACACCAAGTTACCCAATTTGCACCCTAATTTACTCAAAATTTAAAACCTAATTTAAAAGTTTAATCCACTACAAAGGAAGACGAGGAGAAGAGGAAGAAAAATTACCTGGTCCAGATGGTTTCTGATTTCATCTCCTGACGTTCCCGCAATCACCAGTTGAAACTCAAAGGTAATTTGGTCCAATTTTCACTATTTGGGTAAAAAGTCAAAATGACATAGTAATTTTTTGTTTTGTTACGATTTATAACAATTTTTACCCACTTTCTATAGTTTTGACTCATTTTTTCACGTAATGGACTAATACAAAGGTGGATTGGGTTGGTTTTTGTAGTTTTCACCGGGATTTTTGGCGGATTTCAATGTTATGTTGATCGTTCGTCACCACAGGTAGGTATTTTCACTATCCAACATATAGGATAGGTATTCATTCTATCATGCATTTTTACATTGTCCTATAGCTGTCACTTTTTATGCCTTAGATACGAACCCATTTGTTGCGACACAAAACCTTCAATTTGCTATAAGTAGTTTCGTTATCAAGTGGTAGAGACTTATTTTTTCGTGTACCACTTGAAATTTTCACCCATGAAAGACACACAGGGTCATTGGTTCGTGAACATGTTCTTCGTTTGTTTTCCTCTAAATCATGAAGCTCTTGATTTGTACCTTGTGCTGACTAATAAGAGATGCATTAATGTTCTTCTTTCAGTGGGTCTCCTTCCATCGACTTCGGCTCATCTACTTTGGAAACGAGACCTAGAGTCTTATGAGTACCTTGAGGCTTGCAGTCATTAGTCGCAGGTTTTGTCACCATCACAGTCTCAAAACCAATCTGAAGATATCTGTATAAAATGGAGTACAATCTGATCTCCCATAATCACTGAAGTCATATAGGTACTGGTCCAATGAAAAGGAAGTAACATCTCAGGAAAGTTGTAGGCACATAATGGTTTCTTCAATTATTCTATGCAATCTGCCAAAGGTGCAAGTCTACATCATGTGAATAAAGGAGTTGAGGTCGAACACAATGAGAAACCATTTGATTACCGATCATTAAGTAGACCATTAACACACACGAGATAGCCTATCGATAATGAAAGTAGATATCAAGGCACCGAGTACATTCTTACAAGTGTAAATAAAGGATTCAGTGTCAAGCACCTGAAGAATCCATCGATCAAGAGACATTGATGTATTCCCAGTTGTCGATGGCGAGATAACATGCCACTAATGACTGCAAGCCTTAAGGTAGTCATAAGACTCTAGGTTCGTTTCCATAATAAACGAGTTGAAGTTGATGGAAGGAGACCTATTGAAAGGAGAGAATTAAGGCATCTCTCATCAGTCGGCATGAGGTACAAAGTAGGAGCTTCATGATTTGGTGGAAACTGGACGAAGAACACATTCACGAACCAACGACCCTATGCGTCTTTCGCATGTGCCAAATGCAAGAGGTACACGAAAAATACCCTCTGAATAGAAACCAATGATGAAAATTGTTGACAAAGGCGAAGAAACCACCAATAAAGATAATGGAATCCAAGACACTACATGAATCCCAATGTGTGAATATATGTCTTGTCGTCGAAAACAAGGGAAACCACCCAATCAACGACCAATGATGAAATTTCGACTGTTGGCTTCAAGGTTACCTACCAATGATGAAAGTAGGACCAGAGTGCATGATAGGACTAAAGTATAATGTGATTCTGAGACAAACTGAGGGGATGTCTGACATGCAAAGTTAAGATTTTTCATAAGTGGACGACTCAGGTTGATAAACTTCATTTTAACAAGACCATGAAACATATGGAGGACTCTAGCAGCATAGACCCGATGATGAAACCATGAGATGGAGGAGGCATCAATAAAACACTATAGGGACTGAAAGAGTAACCAGTTGGTAGAGAAGACTCTATAACGAGCTCATCTTCCTAAGGACATGCTAATACAAAAATTATGATGACAAGTGGATTCAATAACTGTGTGATCTGTTCAAAGGCAACAAGACTGATGTCAATACAAGATAATACTCTATTTTTGCCCGTCTTTTTTGTTTTTTTCATAGACAAATGAATGTTATGATACAAAGTACGAAACGAGTGTCACAAGTAAGCAAAACTAGTTCCATCAGTGAAACATACCTATGCTCAATGCAGGGATATGCATGTGGGAAATGGACACTTGAGGGAATGTTCCCTCCTAGATATAGGGTGTCAAATTGCTAATGATATAAACAAGGCTTTGCTTGGTTGAAGATGGAAAAACTGTTGAGGAAAATGGTTTATAATGAAAAGCTTGAACCGGCTATAGGCTCAATACTACAAGCAAGAGAATGAGATGCAATCACAACTTAACACCAACAAATGTTTTTTTTTATGTCATTTAGTCTAGGTGTGAAAAAGGAATAAACTTGTGCCAAATAGACGTCCTTTCAAATCCAATTTACGAGTGTGAAAGAGAAAAGATCACTCGTAAATCATTTCATTTAAAAAAAAACAGTTGGAAAAGATCTTAAATTAAACTCAGTTGGGAGTCATCGAGGTATAATGCAACATGTTTATGAGTGAGAATGAGGCTCAGCATAAAGTCATGTATTATATATGAGGGACTCTCGGTCACATGGAAAAAATCTCTACATGGGAACCAAGTGAAGTAGGGGATCTAACTAGGGAACCCATGTTTGGTAAGTCTCCACCACTTGATAATGACACAACATATAGCAGATAGAAGGTTTTGTGTCGTAACCAATGGGTTTTGTGTTGTAACAAGTGACATTTATAGGATAATGAAAAAATTCATGATGGAATGGATACCTATCTTATATGTTGGGTAACGAAAATGCATGCCCGTCGTGATGAATGACCAACAAAACGTTGAAATCAACAAGAATCCCTAGTCAAAACTATAAAAACCAACTCAATCCACCTTTGTATTAGTCCATTAAGCGAAAAAATGACTCAAAACTATAGAAGGTGGGTAAAAATTGTTTATAAATAGTAACAAAACTAAAAATTACTATATCATTTTGAATTTTTACTGAAATAGTAAACATTAGACCAAAATACCTCCGAGATTCAACTAGTGATTGTGGGAGCATCGAGAAACAAAATCAAAAACCATCTAGACCAGGTAACTCTTCATCCCTTCCTCTTTATTTCCAATGGATTAAATTTTTAAATTAAGTTCCAAATTTTGAGTAATTTAGGGCGTAAATTGTGAAATTCGGTGTATGCGGGTTGTCTCTTATAAGGTTGTGTATACGATGGGTTATATGCACATGTGAAAACTACGGGGCACGTATACCCAGCCCTATATGCAATTGTAAGTGAAAAAGCTCACGTACAAACACGCAATCAATCATTTCTATGGTTTCTAACTCAAATTTTGACTTTTATCTACCATGATGGTTCTTGAATGGAGTGAAAGAAAGCACGAGGAGATCGATATTGTTGTGGATTATATAAATTTTAGGCACTCAAATGGATGAGGGCCTAGGTGAGGTTGCTTGAAATGCTTGTGGGTTACTAGGACCCTGAGAGTGAAAGTTTCAACCTCGATGGGCAACCATTGAGGATTGAAGTACAGGATATCTACTTTTTGACTAGCTTATCACGTTGGGGAAAGGTTGTAAACCTCAGTTCATGGGGAGATGAATGAAAATGGAAGAGTCCATAGACATTCATTGTGTAGAAAGGACTCTGAAGGTTGAGAGTAAAATCCATATCCGAGCGATAAACCATCTTAGTCTAAAGATTGTTGTACTCATATTGACTAGGATCACAGGTTCGACTTCATTGCACCAAGCATCGAGGTTGCTCATGTTATATGCAGTACAGTGCTTGAGACCCACAGTATATGACTAGTGCACCTCACTACTAGAAAATATGAAGGGCCAGTCGACATAGTGCAAACAAGAGACTAAGAGGAATTTTGGGTTTGCCTCTATCCTATGCAGTTTCTTCTTCGAGCAGGTTCCAAGATTGAGACCTAAAGTCGAGATTCTTTTGAGAAGACCTCGCAATCTAGCCATGGAACGGTGGACCGAAGTAATCAGGTGATAGGGGGAGGTAGGGTGCCCACACCCTACAACGAGGACTTCTTCTACTGGTGGTGGTGTGATATCATCGCTATGGATGACTATCCATATGCAGGGATCGACTTCAGAGGAGATCCGAACATGCCACTCCCACCAAGGACCACATACAGTGGCATAGGTATATTAAATGTTTTTAAAATATTTCATTTTTTTGTATTTTTGTATAGTGAAACAAATATATTTTTGGATGATGCTTAAGTACTTACTATACATTTGTGTTATGTAGATGTGGGTTCATGACGGTTGGAAGGGCTTCATCGACATCGATGGAGGAACTAGGGAGATCAGACAGCGGGAGGAGACGCTGAGAGAGACTTACAAAACATGTAGGGAAACATGTCTCGTTTGACTCGTCGGATTCCCATGGTTCATGTAGAGGATCAGTCGGAAGCCATGCATCAGCAAGTGATTGGTGTGCCCAGCGATTGGGTACGACTCTTTCGACGTCTCGCAAATGCCGTAGTTTTTTACCATGACACACATCTGGCGCCACATGCGTAGATTTCGTGGATATTGTAGTACCGAGTGTATATGTGTATTGAGAGTATTATCCCCAATTTTGTACTATAAACACCGTATTTTTTGAAATATATCTAAGACATGGATCTTCGTCTTTACTTATATTTTACGATGTGTATATCTATGAGATGGTTTTCTTTTCTTTAGTTGTGTGAAAAATGTCAATCTAAAATGAAATTAGCATAAACATCAGATACAAGTGATCCAGGTGGATATCGATGGCCACCCACCTTTTCCAACAGGTTCAAAATAGTTTTCTGGCAATTTTGGTAATTTACTATTTTAGCAGTGTTTCACTTCCGAAGCCGTTTTGAGGCCTAAACGATGTTTTTTGGGAAAACGGGGAGCAATATAAATGTTCCTTCTATATTTTCCCCAAAATGAATCTCCTCGACAATACCTTTCCAATGGGCTATCATATGCCTAAAACAAAGATCGTATGCAAAAGTTACGACCCAAGGAAGTTGATGTACAAACTTACCCAAACGGGACCCACAAAAATTTTGGCGCTTCATCTCCTAGGGTTAGGTTTTTGGATGTCTAGGGTTTTGGAATTCCGATTAATTGTAAAAATGCCTTCAGAGCCTCATTGTAATTATCTTCTTACGAATTAGCACAGTCGTCACATCTCTTCTCAGAGATAAGCCGCCACTATTCCAACAAGCTTGTTTCCGCTACATTTTATAGTTTCAGCTTATTTCCTTATTGAATAGAAAACCATTTTTATTGTATCTATGTTATTTTGTGTTAATCACCTGTTAATAATCTGTAGTCATTTCGTTATTCTCATAAAATCCAGATCAACATTATTAGAACTCCTAGGAATGTGATAATAAGTAATAAAATCAAACTGTCGTTCTAAAATACGTACCCGTAAGAATCGTCGGAGTAAAGTAGGATCACACATGCGACAATTTTCGTTCAAATGACATACTACTAACTGGGAATCCAAGCGAACTTTTAAAGATATAATACCATGTGAGATAGCATCGCGCAAAAGTTCTATAACAGCTCTATATTCCGTCACATTATTCATGGATGGCCCTAGGCATACACCACATGAAGACACCAGTAGACCCTCGAAGATTAAACCACCCAAGTAGACCCTCGATGATGACTGGCTCCATCTATGAATCCTAGGTATACCGAAGACTCCGTTGACATCTGTCAACCAAGTGAAAACTCGATAAGCAAGCTGAAGATGAAAAGAAAGGAAAAATATATATACACTAAATTACATTGGTATACAAAGAGTTATGCCCGATCTTGGGGATCAAGCGTAATATCTTTTCAAGTAGAGCCCATTCATGGGGTCGGCCAACATATTCCCTTCATAATCTTCTATCTCATAAGCTCATTTTTTTAGAACACATCACATGATATAAGGACCGTGCCACATGGGTTTAAACTTTCCTGCCCCCAGTGGTTCCTTGGCTTGATCATACAAGAGGACCAAGTCACCTTCAGCGTACAACCGATAACAGATAGACTTATCGTACTGGACCTTGACAGGTATTTTTTTTTCCTCGATAGCCGTAGAGGTGTCTCGACGTTGCTCGTCAAGACTCTAGGTGTCCAAGGCGTCGCTCGAGATCAGAAGTGTCAGGTAGGAGCGTGACTGCCAACTTAAGAGAAGGGATTTTTCATTCAATAGGTAAAATCAACTCCACACCATGTACTAACTAGAAAGGGTAAAATCCAGTGGAAGTCTTGACCGATGTTTGGTATGCCCAGATTGTGGGATATATAATAATGTGCCAGTCGAACTTACTCTAGCTGACAGTTTTTTGAAAAATGGTCTTGAGAGACTTGTTGATGACCTCTACTTGTCCACCCCCCACTTAGTGAAGGGACCAACAATAATGACTAGGTGAAGAGGGGTTGGATGCGAGAGCATTTTTCGAGTGAACACTTGGCAGAGGTGACACTTCTTAACCACTTTAATACAATATTTAAAGATAGTAGGCCAAAAATAATTGGATCGCAAAATTTTTTGGGTTGTCGCAAGCCTAGATAGGTGACCACCACAAGCCCCACTATGACAATCGTTCAGGACTGACTCGGCCTCTCCGTGAGTTAAACAACGATGCAAGATTTTGTCTACTCCTTAACGATACAAAGTGTCGTCGATGATAGTATAATTCTTAGCTTGGTATCTTACACACAGAAAGTCATCCCATGAGAAATGTTGAGGGAACTTCAAAGTTTGAAGATAGAGAACAATGTCTCCATACTAGGGGTCGGATGATGAGACAAGAAAAATGTCTTCATTCGCAAACAAATCAACATGGATAACATCCTCATATAATCGTGGAAAGTCGGATATTAACTCTACGAAGACTAGTGATTTTTTGGATTTCACAAAAGCGAAATTGACATCAAACTCTTGTAAAATGACAATCCATTTATTATTTTTTTCTCCTATGATATGCCTGGTAAGGACGTATTGAAATGGATTGACATCAGTAACCACAATAGTCTTGCAAATTAATATATATTGATGCAAACATTGGACTGCGTGAATAGCAGCCAAAGCTAGCTTTTCAACGTGAGAATAATTAAGCTCAGGATCGACTAAGTTTCGACTAAGATAGTAGATAACGTGCTCTCGGAGCTCATCATCCTCCTGAACCAAAACCATACCAATAGTCTCCTTAGACGCGGTGATATAAAGAAAGTAATCCCTACTATAGTCAGGAGACTTCAGAAGAGGCGTTGATACCAAGGCTTTCTTCAAATCATCGAAGGACTCCTAGGCTCGCTCATCCCAGATAAAAGGGGCTTCCTTCTTCAAAAGACACATGAAACCCTTAGTGATATTGGCATAGTTTATTATAAACCAACGTAGAAATTTAGCTTTCCTCTGTAAACCTTGAAGTTCTCTAATAGTGTGCGGGGGAGGGAATCGAAGTATTGTCTCAACCTTTAAAGGATCTACCATGATCTCGGTCTTGGAAACTAGATATCCCAAAAGATGACCAGACCTAACGCAAAAGAAGCACTTATGAGGGTTCGACTGGATTCTATAGTAACGACATATTTCAAAAAAAACCCGAAGCTGAGTAGCGTGATCCACTCTCTTACAAGAATGAGCAACAATATCGTCAAGGTAAGCTTCGACTATATGCTTAGGATTGCGAAAAGCAAAGGTCATGGCATGGTGGAAGGTTTCTTCGGCGTTTTTAAGGCCAAAAGGCATTTTTTGGTATGCGAAAGTACCCCAAGGACAAACAAATTTCGTCTTGTGTTGGTCCTCAGGTTTAATTTGAATTTGGTTATACCCTGAAAATATTTCCTTAAAAGCAAATACTTCGCTTCCCGCACACTCGTCAAGAATATGATCGATGAAAGGTGTCAGGAAGTTGTCTTTAGGACAAGCCTTGTTCAGGTCACAAAATTCCATACATACACGGATAGTTCATTGTTTCTTATTCACAGGAACAAGATTGGATACCCATTCAATCAAGGGAACCGAGAAGATGAAGTGAGCATTAAGTAGCTTCTCCACCTCTGCCTTAATAGCATGGGCCTTCTGAGGATTGACAGCTCTAACATGTTGTCAAACAGGTTTAGCATCTAGATAAGTTCTAATCTCATGTTCGACAATATGAGGGTCGATTCCTGACATATCCTCATATGACCAAGCAAATACATCTTGGAATTCCTTGAAAAGTGCGATGTAGATCAGGATTTATTCTAGCAAACAATTCACACTGATATGTATGTTTTCAATCTTTCCAGGGGTACAAGACATATCGATCATGACGGTAGGAGAAATACTCACCATATTTCCTTTAGCATAAATGTTGTGTGTATCATGTGGAACAACGACTAACCGACTATCTCACTCAAGGTGGATCGAAAGTCATCTTGTTTGATTATTTTAATCTCGGGGAGAAAATAAGAGCGGTGATGCATATCATCCCAAGGTTTGTTGGAACCATTCATGGCTTTGATGATAGTTTTGTCCGAAGGCAAAGTCTCATCGAGGAAATCATTTGAACAAGACAACGAAGTGTCCCACACGGGCCTAAGAAGGGGATCCTCCTCTTCCATCGATGAGGTAACAGGATCGGGATCGGGATCGGGATCAACGAAAGAGTCAAGAACAACTTGATACGCAATCTCCATTATGTATAGTGGCATGGACATTCCAGCATGTGACTGAACTTCACAAGAAGAAGTCGAGGAAGGTAAGGTCCATGGATCACTAAAATAGAAAGTGCAGAAAGGAATGGACCTCCTTGTCAAAACGTGCCCACTGGTCATGGCATAAACGTGATGACTCAGTGTCGTGAAGTCGAAAGTACCCATAAGGGAAGAATAGATTCTGACACCAATATTCTCAGTTGACGGCTAAAAATTGTCAATTGTCGATCACAGGGTTTGACGGTCCAATCGATTCATTAGGACTAGAGTACGCAAAGGATAATTGGTCGATCATCACGATCTTCCCTTCATGAGGAAAACAAAGAGTACTAAACACAAACGATACGACGACAACCATAGCATAGGTCCAATTGCATCCTAGTAACAATTTATAATCAAGAGGCGCATCAACTACCTCGACCTCCACCTCTATTGTCTTCCCACCTAAATGGACCGGAAAGGCTGGGAGAATACTATAAGGGAGGAAGGAATAATTGTTAAAAAAAATCAACATGTTCGATGACATAGAAAGAGTCATAGAACCGAGAGCTTTCCAACCGATCAAGGACATCAAACACATAGCATCACCTTCATCAACAACCACATGTTTGATGGTATACTCTGACTAAACCACGTGAATTTGGAATGCCACATGGTAAGGTAAGCGAGGCTTCAAATCTGTGATGTCAAACTTGATAAATTTTGAGCCACTGGGTTCTAGATCCCCTAACATAGATAGGAAGGCATTCATTTGTAAATGACACTTCTGTAGAACCTCCAAAGCCAACATCGCACAAGGGGTTTGAGCCAGGTCCTCAATAATAGAGTAGTTTTGGGCGGCTCTAGCATTTGGATTGTGGGTAGAGCGCTTGAGTACGTCTTTGGGAATACAAGGAAGTGGCTCTGTTTTTTCATTCTGTAAATTCATCTTCGGAGGAGGAAGATATTATAGACCAAGAATAACGTGTGAAGAGTTATAATCTTGAGATCGAGTGGCTACATTAACTTTCGCATCGACCATATTGATACACAAGCGGTCGTCGTCTTGCAACGATAGGTTTCGACACCCACCAACCGCATTTTCGGCATTTGAGGAGCTCGAGGTCATGTGTTGGTTGTGTGGAAAAGCATTCTTCGGCACGGTCAGCGATAGAGATAATAGCATTGCAACTTCCGCAAGTTTGGGGCATAAATGGATAAGGTGGTCATCTGTACAAAGCTTATAGGGAAATTTCACCTTACGTCTATCTTGTTTTCCCTCTCCAACATTATTATTCGTCTTCTCATTACTACTATTGTCCTTGGGTTTATTACCATTTTTCTCACCCTTATGATTATTACTTCATTTATTCTTATTCTCGCATGCTTGTTGGTTACCATTTGGGTTGGATGACGATTGCACAAAATGTACATTTGTCGACTGAGTGGGATTGGAAGACACGGATGAAGTTGGCCCTCTTGCAGACTGGTTTGGAAACAACTCTTTCAAATGGCTTGTCACCGAGCCTGCGGATTTTAAATTGGTGGAGCCTACAATGTAATCGACATGAGGTCCGAGCTTTTGTCTAGGGTCGTAAGTTGACCGCAGTACATCCAGAAGAATGTGCTATAACATCCCAGACTGAGCATATATGAAATCTAACTGCTAAGCTTTAAAGATCGCTTCTTCCTCAATGGTAACCCCAGATGTACTAACATCCTTTGAGATAGGAGGGTGAAAAGACTTGAGGAACCATTCTAAAATAAAGTTTGGGGGAATGTAGGTTCTTAATCAACCTCTTTTGTCTACACCACTCCTAGATATGATACGAGATATGAGTGGTGGTATCCTGGCGTAAATTCGACAGAAGTTTTAGGCCAACATCCTAACGAACCGACAACTAGAAGTGGTTAAGTAAGACCAACACCAACTGATTAAAAGTCCCATATGCCCCCATAGGTAGATCGATATACCATTTTGCAGCGACCTCAATGAGGGTGTATTGAAATAATATTAATCAGATAGAATCATCATTAAGGGAGTTGGAGGAGCACCATAGGTGAAAAGTAGTAATTTGATCACCATGATCCTCGCCATTATTACCTTCAAACAAAGGAATCTTGATTGGGATAGGAGGCCATGGAAGATCATGACTCACAGCTTTGTTCATCAACTTAGACAATTTTGACAGATTAAGCATTGCCAAAAAAAGGAGAAGGGGTTGCAGCATCTAGCCCCAAGCTCCTCGAAAAGATTGTGTTTAAGGAACTACAACCCATCCAGGGTTCTGGTAAGCACCATGTCCCTGTCCGAGATTATAAGGCCCTCCTCCATGTTGATTCATAAAAGGTTGTTTGGGCATCATTCCAATAGGAATGTTCTGATGAGGGTTATAAAAATTTCCCCCAACCAGATTGGATACAGGTTGGGGGTTTCCCAAAGCATGAAACTGACCTCCTCCAAGTGTGAATCTGAAGGATAGATGTGGATTCGTCATGCCAAACATATTGTTCAGAATCGATATCGAGGAGGTAGGGGTATAGGATGAAAATTGAGCAGAAGCTTGTCTGCCTGGTTGATTGTTCCACCCAGAAGCAAGAGGATTAGACATGGGGTTAAAACCAAGAATAACTCCCATGTTAAGAATCATTTGAGATATTTGAGAACCATCAAATGAAAAAGGAGTATAAGGAGGTGTAGTTCCCCCAATCCCAATGCTAGCATTAGGGCCAGCAACTAGGATGGAGTTCGAAAACTGCAAAGTAAAGTTATACATACCATAGGAAAAAGGACTAGAGGTCATAGGGATGGACTGAACATTATATCTCAGTGAGAGACCAAGACACCCAAAAGGTTTTGGGGCAAGAGATTGAGCATTCACTATAGGTCAAGTCATAGTAATGATAGGTACCTCCGACACTACAACCATTATGGTTGCAAGAGTCGAAGGGGAACTATTAACTATAGTGGGTGTGGGATTCGAAGGGCTCCTAGTGTTCTGAAGACTAGGTTTAATAATCATCCTTATAGAATCACAAGTCTGAACAGTGGATGCGTGTGTACCATGCCTAATAACTCTGTCTTTTAGAGGGAAAATACTCAAAATCTAGTGGTAACTATAACAAGCGATGGGAATGCCGGGGACATTGGTTCGACTCCATGATGACTTAAGGCTCTAAGGACAAAAAATAAATCATAAGGCCAACTAGTAATCAAAGAGCACACCAAAAGTCAAACGGCCAAAACGCACACAAACGGGGTAAAGTAGCTGAAAATGGCCTCCCTCCCTAAAGAAGGTATGTCTCGCCCAAGAGGGGCCTGAGACTCCCTGCTAAATATTGGAAGTAACATAATCAATTATAAGGGTCCTCGTGGGCTTAACAACCAGACGGTCAAATCCCCCCGGAGAGATAATCCTCCATAAAGGTTGTGTGTTGTTTGACCCCTATCTGACCTAAGGTCCCTGAAAAATAACCCCTCCATGTAACCTATGTGGCACCTAAGTCAAGAAACTAATAAACCAATGTATAATTAATGCACCGATGAGCAGTCGTAAGTCGGGTCCACCATACGGGAAGGGTTGAAAATCTTGAAACCTTTAAAGCACCGCTTCTCATGGAAGTAAAGGCACTAGCAAGATCCCCAGATACGAATAGATCCCAATAAATATCTCTGATGCTAAGAAGGTATCGGGGGGATATCCCTTCAACCAACCTCGTTCAACCTCGTTATTAACTATGGTGTGAGCGGAGCCTCCTGGTATTACCAATTATACAATGGATTTCTCAACTCCCTTTCTCAGACACATATGTTGATTTAATTGCCTTGGAGAAGTTTACTCACAAAATCCTATTCCAAGGCACTAAATCCTAAGCTAGTTTGTGCACCCTAGAAAATAAAATTGTGACTAATCAATTTTAAATTATAGCGTTAATTTTAGTGGTCATGATTAATCAAAAAGGTATGGTAGTGTAACTCATGATGTTATGACTCTGCAAGAAAACTAAATACGAATATAATGCAAAGTCCTAACTTCAACTTTCATTGCATGATATGCTTCTAAAAATCAATGCAATTTTCAATTTAGACTTTGCAATTCTGAAGTAAAAATGCAATCTTTCATTACACGCACTAATCTAATGACAAGGACTCAAAAGACCAAAATCCGAAGCAATGCAAAATACCTAATATTTTTATATTTTCAATATAATAAAAATGAAAATTCATGCACTGAAAAGCAACCTAATATATAAACTCTATTGTGTATAGAAAGAGATAACTCAAACAATATATCAAGTAGCAAAACACCCATCCCAATTTACAAGGACAATCAAAATTAAAAGATGATGAGAAAGACTTCGCCCAAAAGTTCAACCATAGACAGGTTTCCTGTCATCCCACAAACACTTAACAGACACTACAGAGACCTAAGAAAACTCAGCGAACATCAAATCTCACCCAACAACCACCAGACCCAACAAACAAGCAAGGAAAGTTGATGTACGTGATTGTTTAGGAAAACGTAGCATATGCACGCAGCTTGTAGAGGGACAATCTATGTACGTACGCAACTGTCAACAAAAATGCGTGTATATGTTTCAAAAAACAAGGTCAAGAAAGGGAGAAGGTTGAAAACTCAAACCCGGAGTGAACAGAGGTTGTCAAGCAATGATACAAAAAGAAACACAATAGGAATGAGAGAAATCTAAGGATAAAAGTACTCTAAACCCTAAGAAAGAAGATTCAATCCCTAATACAATCATCAATTCTGTTACGAGGAAAATCTCTCTATGGCTAGGGTAAACCAAAAAAGTCAAAAATGACTGCAGGAATCAACTCTCTTCTCAAGTATGCTATGTAAACAAATATGCTAGCAAGACAAAATAAAAGGCCTACCTCATTCAGATGTTCGATGAAGTCCATCATTGAGCACTTGACACAAAGCAATATACCTGGAACTAGTCCTCAACAACCAAGAAAAGCAAGCATATGGTGCTAATAAAATATGTTAGCACATTCAATAGCATAATCGATAACTAAACATGACAAATACACCCATAGAATAATAATTCAAATATTTTCAATATATCAATCAGACGGGAAAAGAGTATTTATATTAATATATGATCAGCAGAAGCGAAACTGTTATAGACTTTCGTCTCAGCACGGTTCGGAACCGAGAAACTAAGTTCCTTCCAACTGGGCCTCAACCACTTCAATCATCCACCAAAGGCAAGCTCATAAAAGAGAAACACGAAGATTCTCAATCAATAAGGGAAGAGTTTGAAGGCTCAACATTGTGTTCAGACTTAAAGGAAAAAGGGATGCAGACTCAATATGAAGTAAATAATTTCTTCAAAGTAGCTTTGCTTTCAAAGTTGAATTCTTTCACCTCTTTCCATAGATCGAAATTGGCCTATTTATATCCTTCAGAATGGAACTGAAAGGTCGATTCAGAACATTTCCAAAGTATGGAAGCTTAAGGATCATAGATCTCCTGTTGTGACATGTAAACCCGACATTAATTTTCATTTTTTTGGCACAAATCCCAATGTACACAGGTTGTACTGGAGTAGCCTACATATATGCATGATGTATAGTAGGAAAGATGAGTACATGTGGAAAAATATGTATTTTTAGCTCTAAATTTTACAAACATGGATGATAAGTCTACATAGGGAAATGTAAAAAGGTCTTCTATGCAAGATTTCATAGGGTGAGGCAAATCTTGCTATAACAGTACCATTGATGTGAATACAAAAGAGTTGGCTAGTGGGCCTTTTTCGTCATCTTGTTAGTCCTTTCTATATTTTATCAATTGATACTAGATCTATGATAGTTCTTAAGGGTCTGATTGCTTCACCATGGTAGTTTTCCATGGAAGGTGAGGTGCAGACCAAGTCTGTGTGGTGGGAAAATTACCTTTCAATCTTCCTTCTGCAATTGTTTGGTGCCATCGATCAAGTTATGTATGAGATCAATGTTTGAATGTTTCGTTCTCACGTATCTGCAAATTCCTTTGTCCCCCAATGCAGTGGTGGCTCTAGTTGTGAATTATCCAAATTTGAAATATGTTGCTGCCTAGACCCTCACCAGATCCTGAGTTGTCCAGATCACATATCGTATAGATATTTAGATTAGATCAAACACAAAGAAGGTTGAAGAAGAAGGTGTTTCCTCTGTTCTTAATATTTGTTGTGTCATCTTGTACGTGAAGAATGATTCACGAAGTTAACAATTGGATTTGAGCTCGACACGTCGAGAAAGAAGGGAGGCCATAGTGGAAATATTTCCTATCCCAAATTGAATGATTAATGGAATGCAAGAGATACACAATGATCTATCCTCGAACTAGATCCCATGATTTTCCCTTCACAACAATGATCT